>WBMV01003822.1:35472-61119 GCA_013396655.1 Campylorhamphus procurvoides | reverse complement strand
GAGGGGAGGGAGCGTGAGGGAGGCGGAGGTGGGGGCAGAGCGAGCCGTGAGTAAAGTCCTACCTGGGATCGGTGCCAACTTCCTGCAAAGGGTTACAGCCCCGCGGCTCCGGGAGCCCACCAGAGGCGAGGGCGCTCCTGTCACGGTTCCAGGGGCTGAGGAGGCGGCACGAACAGGTACAGGGGATGCCGAGCGGCCTCGTCCGCCCCGCCGGGCAGCGGCCTCGGCCCGGCCGGGGAGGCTTCGGCACGAGGCCGAGGGGTGCCAAGGGTGGGCTGTGTGTCTGTGTGTCTCCGTATATGTGTCTGTGTGTGTGTCTGTGTGTTTGTGTGTCTGTGTCTGTGTCTGTGGGGTGTGTGTGTCTGTGGGTGTGCATGGCAAAGGGGGCCCCTCCGCTCTCTCCCTCGCTCCCTCGGATGGATTAAGATGCGGGAGATGCGCCTGTCACTTCCCTGGCTGTCACTGCGGCTCGGCGATGGGTGCCGGCTTTGTTCGGGTGGCTGTGCCAGCCCAGCCCTGGCAGCAGAGCCGGGCCGGGCAGGCCGCGGGGCCCAGGCCGCTCTGCAGGGACGTGGCCGCAGGCCCGCCGGGTTCCTCTTGGCGTGCCTCCCTCTCCCTCCCTTCCCTCCCAGCCTGGTGCGGACAAAAATGAAAAACGTGTTTTGTTTTGGGTTCTTGGCATCTCCCCAGCAGCGCTGCCAACCCCAGCTGGCCCCCCCTCTGCTCCCTTCCCCAGCCCGGCGCGGCTCCCTTTTACCAGGTGCTACGGCGGCGACAAAATAAGGCCAAAAATCCCCCCAAAAATACCCCCCTGGCACCCAACCCGCCGCCCTTGGCAGCGACTGCTCCCAGCAGCCCTCCATGGCGGGCGGATTGTTGTTTGTGTGTACACAAATTTCTTTTCCTTGCCCTCGTTTCGCTTTTCTCTCCCCCCATCGTGGTGTGTGTGTTCCTATTCAAGGACCCGCCACCTCCTGTCGTGCTAAAACCACATGGGAGGGAGCCAAGGGCTCCTTTCTGCCTGGACAACGGCGATGGAGGACAAGAAGAGGGAGGAGAGCCATGGGAAGGGCGGAAAAAAATAACCCACCTCCCCAAGCCTTTTGTTTAACCTGTGTCGATGCAAAGAAAGGTCTTGGATTTTTATTTTCCCCCCCCCTCCCCTTGTCCCCTTTTTTTTCCACCCTGTGCTTGAGCCTCGTGGGGCTCTTTTGACCCCAATGGGGCAACTTTGCGGGGCGGGCGGTGTCGGAGGTTGGGTTTTTTGGGAGGCGGCGGGGCTGGAGTGCAGGAATTCCTGCCAGCTCGCCTTTGTGCCAGCCTGCGTTGGCCTTGGGTGTCTCGTTGGGATGGAGCCTGGCATCCAGGCACCGCCCATTTCTTGGCGCTGAGCTGCGAGGAGAAGGAAAGGGGAGAGAAGCGAGCGAGAGAAGGGAAAAAAAAAAGCTGTCTCACTCAAACTGGCCTTTCTCGGAAAAGGATCCTTCCCTGGTGATTGTCCGGATAAGCGGAGCTAAATCCAGCCACTACTCCACAACAAAACCACTCTCTTCCACGGTGCGTCTCTCTTGCTGCCTTGGTACGAAATCGAACCTCACTCTTAATTTTGGTTGGGTTTTTTTGTGTTTTTTTGTTTGTTTTGTTTTTTTCTTTTTGGCGGCGCGGTTGGGATTTTCTTTTTTTTTTTTTTCCTTTTTTTTTGTGTCTTTTTGTTTTTATTTTGCCTTTGCTTTGAAATAACGTTCCGTTCCTCCAGTTTGCTTTGTTGTTGCTGCGACCTGCCTTTCCCCCCAAAATCCCTTCCCGCCCAATCCTCCGGCCCTCGGTGCTCCGACACCCGCCTTTCCTCGCTCTCCCATGGAGGGGATGTCCAGCACATAGGCAGGTGTTTGGGGCAGCACTGGAGGCTGATTTCTCTCCCTGCCCTCGCCCCACCACCCGGGACGCCCCCCAAGAGCCACCCTGGGCTGGGTGCGGGTCACCCGGGCGCTTCTCCCCTCCCTGCTGGGCACCACCGAGAGGGGGAGAATTGTGTCGAATCATGTCGGATTTGCAATTCAACATGGCAGGCAGGGCAAGCGTGGAGGGAGCTCTGGCTGGTGGACACACCATTCCCGGCCGGCCACGCTGGCACACGGGCGGGCAGGACGGCAACGAGGGCACTAGAGCGGGATCATTTCATTTCATTTTTATTTCTTTTCTTTATTTTGGAGGGGGGTGAATTACACCGGGAGCAATCCGGGGAAGGAGGGAACTCAGGCCGCCTGGTTTTGTCAGAATTAACTGTTTAGAAGCCATCTCGTTCCCCACGTTGGCATGGCGTGCCAGGGCGGGCGCGGGGCCGGGGAGGAGATGCCCGGCTGCTCCAGAGGCAGCTTTGCCCGGAGAGATGGCAGCCTTTGGGCCGAGTCGGGGGCTGCTGGGAGAGGAAGCTGCTTTTTGAAGGCATGGGGATGATTAACGGGGCCCTGCACCTCCTGCCTCGTGGAGGTTCACGCCTCACACCGGGGCCACGTTTGGCATTGCCACGCCGAAGCTCCTCGGGTCGGCCTGGCCCGATCCAGGCCCGGGGCTTGTCCCAGCAAGGGTGAATCTGCCCTCTTTCTGTCAAACTTAATTTAGGCCTGTTGGGGACACAACAAAAGCAGCTTGTTTGCAGGGCAGGGTCCTCCTTCCCGGCCGCTGAGCTCTCCGCAGGCGCTCCGAGCTGTGAGAGCCACCCCTCCTCCTTCCCCAAATTTTTCCTCCTCGTTCCCCCTGCCCTCTCCTCCTCCTTTCTCCGAAAAAACCCTTTTCCAGTGAGGGATGTATGGCCCTACAGTAAAACCTTTGGACTGGTCACAAAGCCCCCAAATGCTTTGGCTCTGTGACCCTCCAGCCTGCTCTGGGGATGTCCCCAAAACTGCCTTCCCCAGCAGGGTGGTGAGAGTCTCCCAGAGATGTTGTCCTGGCTGTTGCACCTCTTCCTGACCCCACAGGGAGCTGTGTGACCTCGGTTTGGTGCCTGGGGCGCCGGGGTCCAGCCCTGAACCCCCCTAGGCAGGTTTTCACAACCAACCTTCCTTCAGTTTGGGAGCTGAAGTTACCCTGTTGTGGGAGCTGGGGCAGTCAGGCATCCATGGGGTCTGAGCCCCCAAAATGTGTCAGGATTCCCTCTTCTGGGTACACACCAGGTTACATCCAGACCCTTAGTTGCAGGGAGAAGGCAGCACAAGTGTTTTACTCATCAGTCCAGCTTTTCCCTTGCAGATTATTTTTACAAACAGGGGCTGGGGTGAAACCAGACCTTTCCCAATTTGCTTCCAGTCCCTATTGCTTCCCTGGGAAAAGCTGAAGGAGGGCAGATATATAAAAAAACCCCCACTGAAGCTCCTGTGAGCAGCCTGGGAGGAGAGAAAGCCTGAACTCAAGCAAGGCTCTTCTGACGTGTCCTAAGCAAAACATCTGGCACCCCTGGAAGCGCCGTCCAGCCAAGGGACACAGCTGGTTTATTCCACACAGCTCGCAGCAAAAGAGGGCCTGTGCTTCCAGAACATGGCTCAGCAGAAAGAATGAAGTCTTGAAATGGGGAGGCAGATCTTTCTGCTGTTTGTTCTGCCTAAGAAAACCTGGGTTGCTCGCAGGCTGCCCCGGTGTGAGCTTTGCTCCATGTCCTGGTGGGACACCAGGAGCTTTGCTCCCAAGGCTCGAGCCTGCTGGAACCCCCCAGCAGGCAGCAGAGCCACTCTGGACTTGCATGGACATTCCTGAGAGCAGGATCAGGCCCCCAGGTTAGTCGAGGGTGGCTCTGGGAAATTTCCTTTCCTTAAAAGGTCCAAGTTTGGCCAAGGCAGAGTTTGGATTGTGANCCCCCCCCCCCCCCCAACTCAAAGCAAAACTTCCACTGGTGAGAAGGGCCTGATTTACAGCTGCACAAAATGCTGAGCTCTGTGTCTCCACAGGCCAGACCCAAGGGGAAAAGCTTCCCCCACGCTGGACTATCCATACAAGCAGCTTCACCACTCCAGGGACCATTTCTGGTGGGCAGAGAGTGGGTAAAAGCAGCCAGACTGAATTTGGCCTTTGTGGGCTCCATCCTCAGCCTTTTCACAGACAGTTCCAATGGATTTGGGGGGCACAAGTTTCACAAGATCCTTAGAGAAACCCATCCAAGGGAGAGCTGATGCTGGAAGCTTCATGCACCATGGGGAACGTGGTGTCCAGAGGCACCCAGATGTGATTCACTCTCTGTGCCACCCCACAGCTGGGCCTCAGACAAAGCAATCCCATTTATTTTCCATCCTGCACCTCTCTCAGTCCTTAATTTCCCTCTGCTTTTATTCTGCAGCAGCAGTTTGTTATGGTGGAGTTGCTCGTAGCTACTGTTTAACTTCAGTGATAATTGGCTGCTGTGAAAGGTGAGGACAAAGCGAGGTGGCTGCTTTGTTATTGTAGGGTTGCTCATGGGCACTGAGCTGTGCTGTCTGGCTTTGCAGTTGGAAAGCCCACGAGATACTCAGGGTTTGGCATGCTGGAGTTTGTCACAAGATAGTCCTGGCCACAGGAAATATAAGAGAAGTAGCCCAGGGAAGGACACAACCACCACGTGCATGAAGCGAGGTGTGCAGGGTCTAAGAAGTGGGTGCTGTGTTATTGAGGTGATGGCAACCAAATGTCACCTAGTTCTGGGAGGTCAGTGGGGTGGTGGCTTTGCAAACACCTCTCCTGCCCTTTGCCACAGCAGTGCTGGTCTGTGCTGTGGCTGCTGCCAACACATCAGTGTCACTGCCCTGCTGAGCTGAGGGACAGAGGACCAGCCTAAGGGAGATGGCCCTTCAACCCAGGTCAATCCAGGCTCAGGCAGGACTGGGCAGGAAGTTTCTCCTCACCTGCAAGACCATGACAATCACTGTGCTGCTTCCTCCTCCTCCTCCTTCCAGCTTGAGGGCTCTGCAGGGCAGCCACAGCCACCTTTGGCTCAATCTTCAGGGTCTGGTTTGAACTCACAGGGTTGTCTGTGCTGATGTTTTAGTGCCAGGCATGGGGACCTGAAGCAGCTTTGCCTGGGCAGGGAAATTCTGGGAGTAACACCAAGAATTCAGGGAGTGGTTCTCCTGTCCTTTGCTTGGTGCTTGGCCTGAGCTCTGATGAGGGGAATGGAGGCTGCAGGGGTGGCAAGTGGCATTCTGGCATGTGGAGCCAGAGTGGCTTGGGAGCAGGCAGCAGGATGGGAGCAGGCTCATTTTCTTGCTCCAAGTTTGACAACTCCAAGAAGTTCACTCCAAGAAGCCTGAGCTCAGGCTGGGAGTGAAGGCACCCTTGGCATGCAAGGAGAGAAGGTCCCAAAAGCCCAACTTTGAGCAACAACTTGGGTTATAATGCTTTCTGAGCAGTTTTCATGTGGAGACTCCACAAAAAGTCAGGTCAGGTGCTGATACCAAAGTGATCAACAGCTGCACATCTGCTCCAGGGTTCCTGTCTCTGGGAGAAGGATCAGAGTAAGAACCTGGGAGCTGAGCAGCCCACGGGGAGGATGCCTGGGATCATCCCTTTAGCCACTCTGCCTTGGGAGTGCATCATTGCCTCCAAAAAGAGCTGGCGTGGATGCAGAGGGGCAGGGATAAAGTGGCCTAGGAGGGTTTTGCTCCATTCTCCAAGCTGGCTGTACCATAACCAAGCAGGTGATGAAACCCAACCACTCAGCAGCTCTCAGTCTCCCAGGAGTAAGATTAGAGGTGAGGTCTCCAACATCACCTCCCAGTTCAGGCTGGCCAGTCATCCTACAACCTGCTGGGGGATTGCCTCTGCTGTGTTCCATCCACAAAACCTTCTCTCCAGCCTGCTGGGGGATTGCCTCTGCTGTTTCCCATCCACAAAACCTCTTCTCTCCAGCCTGCTGGGGGATTGTCTCTGCTGTGTTCCATCCAGAGAACCTTCTCTCCAGCCTGCTGGGGGATTAAGTCTCCTGTTCCCCATCCACAGAACCTCCCTCTCTCCAGCCTGCTGGGGGATTGCTTCTTCTGTTTCCCATCCACAGAACCTTCTCTCCAGCCTGCTGGGGGATTGCCTCTGCTTTTTCCCATCCACAGAACCTTCTCTCCAGCCCGCTGNCAGCCTGCTGGGGGATTGCTTCTTCTGTTTCCCATCCACAGAACCTTCTCTCCAGCCTGCTGGGGGATTGCCTCTGCTTTTTCCCATCCACAGAACCTCCTCTCCCCGGCCCCATCAGCCCTGTGCTGTTAACACACCTCACATTCTACCCCAGGAGCAGCTGCATCTCAGCAGAGATGTGGGGAACGCACAATAACACATCTAGCTCCAACACTTTGCTGTTCAGCTTGCTCTTGTTGGTCCTGAAATCTTCCTGACTCTTCAGAGAGGCAGCAGCAAAAGTCCAGCAATGAGCTCCCAGAGCAGGGAAACTTGAGCTGGGGGAGCGTGTGCTGGAGCTGAGAGCCAGGAGCTGAGCTGGGGCTGGATGTGTGAGATGCTCAGCCATGCCTGGGCTCTGTGGGAGCTCCCATCTGGATCTCAGCTTTGCAGTCTGGGCCCTCCCCTGCCCAGGGGGATTAGTGAGATGTGGTTCCCAGGGCGGGGGAAGGGGCTAATGAGCAGAGACAGGATAACGAAGCAGGTAAGGGCTTCCTGCACTTCAGGGCTCGGGAGGAAATCCTGCAGCTGGTGAATCTGGATGCGATTAGTGTCCATTTCTCCCTGTGTAATCAACCCATCTGCTCATCCCTGCGCATCAGCCACGCACGCCCCGCTGCAGCAGATGCCTCCTGGGCACTGGTTTTATTCCTGTCTGCCATGGCCACCCCAGGCAGGATGAGAACAAGGCTCTCTGTGAGCCAGGACAGCGTCTGCTCCCTCTCCTGCTGGGCTCAGCCAGGCTGGAGGGATCCCAGGGGAGCTGCTCCAGCAAATCCACCACGATCCCTGCAAACAGCAGGGCCAAGCCCAGGAAAAGCCTTTTCCCCAGGGAGCAGGGTGGGCACCTTCTCCAAAGGGCTCTGAACAGGCATTCAGAGAGATCTTTGTAGCACACATTGAGGCTCAGCTTCCCACACTCTGCCTGCTCATCCCAGCTCAGCAGGTAAAGGTGGATTATCTTTGGCTGCCCGGCTTCAAAGCCTTGTTCATCCCCTGGCATCCTGAGGATGGTCCCCACGTGGGGGTGGAAGGCACTGGGCTCTCTGTCCTTGCTCTGTTAAAGCTGAGAGGTGCTAGTGGAGGATCCTGAGGACTCGTTGCATCCCCTTTTCCTTGGCAATCTTGTCCAGCTATACAGAAAACATGTGGCAGCCCTGCACTGGCTTACAGATGTCAGGCTTGGGCTGAAATGAAGTCAAAGGAGGAGTTTGTGTATGGGAAAATGCTTTTTTATAATGCAGTGGCTCAGGCTTGGATGGTCTTTTAGGGTCTTCTGAAAGGTCAAGCTTGGTGACAAAAACCTACACAGAAATTCCCAGTCCCAGTGTCGTGCATGCCCAAACTGTGTCCTCCTGCACTCATATGAGCTCCTACTTGTGGTTACTGTGTGGGATCCATCACAAGTGCTGCCCCCATAAAGATGGTCCCTGCTGTGAACAGTTTCTGTGCCCAGCCCAGCCCTCCCCCTGGGTGGTGTTCAGGGGTCCAGGCACCTGATCCTGCCATTTCCTGAGTGCCAAAGTGTCATTACAGCCAGAACAATCCGAGGAATGCAGCACAGGTTAAACATTTAATTTGCTATCAAGGGCTACTTGTTGCTGCATTTCCAAATGCAGTCCGTCCTCAGCCCCTGTTACGTTGCTCTGGTCTGTTCTCGGGGTCCTAAATCTTCTGCTTTTTTGTTTGGTTAGGAATGCACTGATTTACCACTAAGGAATAAATGAAAAGCAAAAGAAAACAGCAGCAGTTGTTTGCATAGGCCCTACATTGTTCTGTGCTCTGGTGCTCATGAAATAGGAGTGAAAAATCCCACTCCCTGGACAGAGAGAGGTTTTTGGGTGGTGGTTGTGTGCAAGCAAGGCCAGGGAAGATAAACAAGCAGAAAAAAATGGTGTTTAGGAAATGGCAGTTGAGGATGGCCAATCAACAGATGGGTCAAAGCCAACACAACACCATCAATTAGCAAAGCCTTATTAATATTATTTCTCCAAGGCATTTTTGCATCCACAAAGAGGGCTGAGAGCTGGATGTGTGTTATGGTATCTGTGGTCAAACTTGGCTGCAATTAGGAATCTCTACCGTTGCAGGGGATGAGTTTTATAAAGAACTTTACATATAGAAAATCTATCCACAGTTCCAGAAGGGCTCAGCCAAAAGGGTGATGAGAATCAGCCTGTTGGTGTAATTGTCAGAACTGCTGGAGGTGGGAACGTTTGCCAATCTTGCTTATTTTAAGGGCCCTGCTTTCAGCCTCACTTCAGCTCTGAAAATGCAGCTCTGGAAACTCAGCCCTTGAGAGTCTCATACAATACACGCCTCAGCCTAAAGAGGATGAATTTTTCACACTGTAGGCTCTTGCCCACCTAATTATGATTTTCAGCTTCTTAAGATTAGGTCTTTGCATTGTGTAAATGTGACACAGAAGGAATAGCTGTGACATTGCCTTGCAGTTTCTGTTCCAGCTGGGGAGGAACTCAGCTAAACCTGCAGAGTTTCTGAGCTTGCAGAGCTGATGTGGAAGGAGGAGAATTTAGTTTCAGGTCTGGAAATCAAACTCAGTTCCCTGAGCAAACTAAACTGTCACAATTTCTTTGCCATCCAGCTCACCCAGGAGGGCCTGGGAACAGTGTCACTCTTAAGGGGTAACTCTGGCACCTGATTCAGTGCAGGGTCCAGAAAGATTTCTGTATTCATGCCAAAAATGAATTCAAGGCAAACAACCTTCCATCAGCTCCAGTGGTTACATCTCTCTTGGGACCTTTCAGTAGTTCCAAACCTCCTCTATGGGTTTTGACTCCCCTTTTCAGCTGCCTCCATAGACACATAAAATGCTTGAAGCTGCATAAAATGGCTTTTGGGTGAACTCAGCACTGGCAAAGTCTACAATGGTTTGGCTTGCAGGATTCATGCAGCTCCAAATCCGGCTCAGGATGGGTCCCAGTGATGTGGGAAGTGAAGCCACCCCTCACCTGAGCAGGCAGAGTGCTCTCTGCCATCCCTGCCACCATCCATCTTCTGGGAGAGAGAGGAGGAGCTGCCCTGGGGGCAAGGAGTCCTTTAGAGCAAGGTGGGACGTGGGTCACAAACAAAAACCCCAGCAATGTTGTCAGAACCCCCAGTGGGGATTTCTGTGTCTCCTGGGTCTGGAGCCCCCCTGTGTCTGTGAGAAGGCAGCTCCATCCTCATCCTTGGTGGGAGAAGCAGACAGGGAAGGGCTTGGATGGACTCTGACCGGTTTTGCCTCAGAAATGCTGTGGAAACAGCATGAATAATGGATGTAAGTTCAATTCTTTTCTCTCTGGCTGAGGGCAAGGTGTCCCAGCTGATAAGAACTGGGAGCCCAGTCTTGTTAAAGCCAGTGTTAGACTTAGACCTTCATGAGATCTACTGCCTCAAGCAATTCCATTGTTCAAAGCACATTCAGTTAATTAGAACATTAACTAATTAACCTTCTCAGCATCCCAGGTAGGGAATATCTGTCTCCCAGAGGAGGAAACAGAGGCAAAGTGACTCACTAGGACTGGATGCAGCAGCTCAGCAGTGCAGCTGTTAAGTCTGGCTTTTCCCTTCCCAAGTGATTTTGGTTTTGCTGATGATGTCTTACCCACACAGACAGGAGTGAGGGAGTCCTAAAAATTCCCAAGAGAGTGCTCAGGCCCAGTGAGGAAAAGAACCACTGGGCAAACCTGGAACTGAAGAACTGAATCCATGCAAATACCCAGAGAAGGCAATTTGCTAAGCAGCAGCTAAGGAACAAAAAGCCAGTAGCATTTCTCCTCATTCCCCAGGAAAGTTTTTCTTATCACCAAAAAGACTAAACCTCCCTTTACTTATTGCTCTTGTGTTCATCCACTCTGAATTTCATGACCCAGAAGCGAAATGGCCAGTGTGGAGAGGAGAGAGCATGTGAGAGATGACAGCAGGGCTGTGTTTGTGCAGGCTCACTGGGAGATGATCAGACCAGAGGGATGAGACCTGAAGAGACTCCAGCAAAGAGCCAGAGGGGAAACTTTGATGCTGAGGAAGTCCTCCGACTCAAACACATGATGAGGAGCAGCTGATTTCCACAACTTTGCAGTGTGGGAGGAAAAAAACCCAGGGCTAAAGCACAAGGGTAAAGTTCTTTGGCTTGCAAGACTCATGACAGCATCACAGACCCTTTCTCACGAGCCCTGGTCACGAACAGAAAGGGCAGGCTTGTTCTCCCCACCCAGCCCTGGTCTGAGGGCAGAGAGACTTCTCTGCTCTACCTACTATCAAATGACAACCCTTGGCAGCAAGGATATGTGTGTGAAGAACGAGAACCAACTCCTGCATGCAGTGATATGGCCCTGAGGAAGAGAGTCTCCCAGGGCTTAATTATGGGGCCATGTGCTTCGCAGGCCTTTTCTCCTGGCTTCCAACCAGCCCAGGCACTCACAGCCCTTCCCACTGGAAGCTGCAACAGGAATGTCAAGGGTGTGCCTTGAATGAGAGCTCTGGGGAGGCCACAGCAAGAGCACCTGAAAGCAGAAAGCACCAGAGAAAGAGGCCTGTCCTGGAGAAGGGACTCCTTTTATGCCCATGTCTTAATCTACTCCCAGTTTCCTAAGCCCACAGCAGCCCAGATTGGAGGCTACAAAAATATCTCCCTTGCAAAATTCTCCCTTGTCCTTTGTGAAGCTCCAGCATTTTAATCATGTTCACACCTCCCTCTCCTGACACAAACCATCTCAGCTCCCTCAGTATCCCAGGGCCACAAAACCTGTGCATTCCTGCTCTCATTCCCTTGCTTACACACTCAGACCCTCTCCCCTCCGTGAGCCTCCCAAACATCCCCCTTTTTTTTATTCTCTGTATTCCTATCCTTCACCCCATGCCCCCTCCCCAATTTGACTAAGATGTATTCATTAACTAGTGAATTTTGGGTGTGCTCTTGATACCTTTGACAATCCCAGCCCTGTGCATGTCCCTAATTCCATATTGCTCCATCCCAGGACCACCAGGAAGGTGCTGCTTAGCTGATCCAGAGACCCTGTTATTGGGAAAGGCAAAACACCCTGTCTTGGAAATGTATCTTGGTGTGTTCATTTTTATATAGAATAAGGGTCAGAATAGAGCTTCTCAGTTTGTCAGGGGGTTTCTAGAAGAGAGTATTGTTGCCAGAGCAGGTGAAATTGTTTGTCATTCTTAATTTCAACCTGGCAAGCTGCATGTGGCCATTTTTATGTCTTTGGTCTTTATTCTGCCACTTGTCTTGCTGCTTCTCCTGCAAAAGTATTGCACAAGAAATGCACCATTCTTTCTGTGCAAAGGCATTTTCAAGCGAGCCTTGCCTTCCCAAATCCTGGTAAAATTAACCAGGCTTGGGCCTCTGAAATACCTTTAAAATTCCCAGACTTCAAGGTCAATCTCAAGTGCACAAACCTACCTCTGAGGCCACATGTCTCCACACCATAGGAGATGTCAGGATATCCTGGGCAGGCTCTCAATAGAGTTTTTTTTACAGGTGATGTTTATTTTCAGAGATATTTTAATAAGCCTAATCAATCACAGCAACCTTCTAATGTTGCTTTACAGGATGCTGGTGAGGATTGGGTAGTGAGGAATAGTGGTTATTAAAAAAAGCCTTAAGATTCCAGCTTTCTTCCCAGGATAACTCGAGGTGCTGGCATTGTGCTTCTGCTGGAATTCCTTTGCAGAGGGATTTCCTTCCCCACCGACCAGATAAAGCTGAGCAGGTTCTTCCTCCACTGCTTCGATTTATCCCATATGAAAATGCCAAAAAGTGCCTTGTCCAATTAACAAGCTTCCTTCAAGGATTTTCCTACAAGTCCTGTAATATCTTCCAAGCTGTGCAAGGTTTTGGCAGTTCCAGCTCCCTGCATCCTTAGGGGACTGTGAGCTCTTACCCATCCCAAATCCTGGGAATAACCCTGTTTTTCACTGCTTGTCCCACCTACAGAAGCAGAAAGCCCAGGGGGTGTTTGATTTGTGTCCTTTCCATGCTGGGTACTCTCAGACAAGGTCATGAGGTATTTCTCTTGCTCTAAACCCTCTCATTGTTTTTCTTTTCATCAGGATTTGAAGGGATTTAATGCTTGTGGTCAAGGGTGGGATTTAACTCTGTCTCCTGTTGGATGCTAACTGGGACCTCAGCCCTGTGCTTTGGGGATTGGGGATCCAGTGAAAAGCCTCTCTGGTTCCCCAAGATGATGGGCAGTTGTGATGCTGGTCCATGGGAGCACAGAGAGACACAAGGCGTGGATCTTGTGAGGCTTTTCACAGGCACCAGGTCCTTCTGCTCAGAGCCCCCATTCCCAAGTCAGGCTCATCCCCATGGGAAGGAGCAAGGAGACCTTGGATTGCTCCTCCTGCAGGTGCCGTTGGGATCCGGGTTGCGAGGCCGTGCTGTCCCCAAGGTCTCCTGGCCTGCGTGGGTTCCTCTCCCCCTCCTGCGGGTGTTATTTACACCGTTTCCTGCCCGGGGAAGTTCAGGAGTTTGACGTGCCTGGGTTGGTTTCCGCTCTCCTGCCTGGCTCCCACCAGGAGCTCCAAGCCCTGACCGTGCCAGCGGGTGGGATGGAGGTGCCAGCCAGGCCCAGAGGAGGAAGTGTCACCCCTGCCAGGCTGCACAGCTCAGGCTCAACCAGCCTGGCAGGGCTGGAAAAGCCGTCCCTATGGCCATCCCTCCACCTCGGTCCTGCTGCAGGGCTGGACCGGAGGAAGGGAGGACGCGCCCGGGCATCGCTCGCAGAGCTTTTGGGTTCCTGCCGAATCGACGCCCTCCCTTCTCCCTCCCTCTCCCCCCCATCCTTCCCGCCTGGCCTGCGTCTCCCCTCCCTTCCCTTCTCCCTCCCATCCCGCAGCAAACAAAATGGCTGCTCCATGGCCATTTTGTCTCCAGCCTGGAATGGGGAAGCCGGGACGCTGGGACTTGGCTCTTTTTTGGAGGCTGCGGCCATGAGCGAGCCCAACTCTCCCTTCTCTACGTGGCACCGGCTGTAACGGGAGAGAGAGAGACAGAGAGAGGAAAAAAAAAGGGAAAAAAAAAAAAAAAGGACCTTTTGGAACGAGCCCAAAGTCAGAGAGTGGGTAGTTTTGGCGAATGTTGAGCACTGAAAATGCCTGGAATTGCCAAAGCGAGCTTTTGTGTCCGCAGCGTGAGGCTACTCGGCTGCACGGAATAGCCGGACGGAAAGGTTTGTTGGCTGCCCTCAATAAAACAGCCCTGCTCGCTCCTGGATTTATAAAGTACCAGAGAGCACTGTTGTCTCGCTTGTTTTTGGGCGGGCGGGTGGTTTTACACATCGGCTTGGTATGAGCAGAGCCGGCCATTGCCGGACCGGAGCGCTTTAACCTGTTGTGTGTCCTCGTGTTTTGGGTGGATGCGATGTCCGACCTTCCCACCGAGCTGGCAGAGCCTGCATTGAGCTGATGTCATCCAGAGGGGATTATTTTAAGGATTTTTTGTGTTTGTTTGTTTGTCCGGTTTGTTTATTGCCTCCTTGCCTTGAAAGTTTTCCTCTCGGGAACGGAAAAACCCCTTGATTTAAATGTTAAAAGCGAGAGCTGCTCTTGGCTTTCTAAGCCCTTGCTTTTCTCCCAAGGCTGGAGCTGTTCTGTGACAACAACCTGTTTACTGCACCCTGTGTGTATCCTGCACACGTTAAGGTGTGATCCACAACAGAGACACCACCAACACTAACACGCCTTGAAACTTTAAGACAACTCGCTGGCGTCACCATAAAATTTTGCACAGAAACGTGGCAAAAACACCACAACATGCGCCAAATAAAGGCAATTTTTTTTTTTTCCTCAAAGTGATTCTGCACTTCCTTCAGTAGCCTGGATGCCTTGGATTTGGTAGGCATGTCGTTCCGTCCATGGGTGCTCCGAGGAGCAGATCTCTGTCCGGTGGCACGGCAGGAATCGGGCTCTGGAAAGGCATCAGTGCCAGAGGGATCGTCCTACCTTTCCTTGGGTGGCTGTCCAGACGTGTGGAGAGGAGCAGACCCTCCCAGAGAGGAGCTGGGAAGGAGAGCAGAAGGAGGGGAAATGGCTTTCCTTGCACAGAAAGGTATTTGCCTCCATGTCTCCTTGGCTTGTTTACGAGCAGGCAATGCAGGGACTTTGCATGGGGATGGTGGTCCCGGAGCTGGGGCTGCTTGGGTGGGTGGTTTGGGTTGAAAATGAGATATTTTGATCCAAATCCACGCCGAGGTGGACGTTGCCTCCACACCTTTCATGAGCAGCTGATGAACTCAACACCGAGGAGGAAAACAGTGTTAATAGGGGAGTTTTATAGGATGTTGCAGCAAAGGATCTTCTTTCTTTAGATTTTTGAGTTCACCTATAGGATCGAGTACTGAACGGGTAAAAATAAGCTTGAAAGATATTTTTTTGGTCTTATTTTTAGTGTTTGAAGAAATGGCTCTGAAGTGTAAGTAGCGCCTGTCTTTTGTAACAAAAATTCTTGGGGGTTTTTTGGGTTTTTTTTTTTTTTTGCTTCAGGAGAGGGCAAATAATATGCAAATTTACCTAGTTTAGAAAAACCATTACCTTTGTGGCCACCTCTAATAATGTATTTGAGGAGGTTTAATAGAGGGTAAGTCACGTAACAAGGAAGGTACAGATGCCTGTTTTATAGCTAAAAATATCAGATTCATTAATGATGAGCCAGATGTTTAGAAACATCTGACAGGGCTCGAGACAAGCCCTAAGAGATGAGTACCTGTTTATTAAGATACCTGTTAATTGTTTAATAATAAATGCCACCACAAAATTGATGCGAAATACTCCCTATGTCATTAAGAGTGTGGGGAGGGAAATCATCTCTGAGAGACAGGGGCTGTTGTAGGATTGAACTTGATTTAATTTGAAATATTTTTACTTCCATTTCCCTTTCCCAATTCATGGTACCTTTGATTCCCTGTCACAAAGCGGGATATTTAATACTGACTTTAGTCTTGGCCTTGCTTTGCTGAGAGGTCCGCCTTGCCTGGGAGAAGTTAAAAGCAATTTGCCCTCATGGCTGGTTTGGCAAATGTCGTTTTTCTGCTTTCCAGTGGCAAAGGGCTTGTTCAAGATGGGTTTTTTGGGCTGTTTGCTGCTTTTTTGCTCGCGAGTTCCTCACTGCCGGCCGGTAACGCGCCGCTCCCATCGGCGCTGAGTGCCCAAACCTTCCACGCTTGGCTTTTTTACTCAGTTTGGGTTTGTTTTTTTTTAATTTATTTCCCTTTTGGTTTGCTTGCCTTGTGGTTTTTCCCACCCTCGGCAAGGTGGGGAGGATGGGAGTGCTGGGGGATGCGAAGCCACGGCCGGCTCCTCTCCAGGCAAAGCCAAGGGCACAAAATGGCCACATCCGACCATTTTGTGCTGCTCGGCCCATTCTGCCCCAGCCCAGGAGCTCCAAACCCTCCTGGGGGCTCCAACCCCTCCTGGAGACTCAAGGTCCTGAATTCCCACTGGGAATTGCTGCCTGTGCCCGGCACGCTTTGGACTGCACAAAGGCTGAGAGCAGCGTCGGCTTTTAAAGCAGAGCCTTCGTTGTTTCATGGCTTTCCTCCTCCTCCCCCTTCCTCCATCTCATTCACTGCTCCTTAACAACCCACCTCGGCTCCTCAAAGCTCCGGAGCCTTTCCAGCTCCTCTCCAAGGCTCCTTCCCTGCTTTGGGGAGCCGTGCTTGGGTGGCTTCGGCCCGTAGATGCTCCAAAATTTTGGGGGGCATCAGCTTGAGTGGTTTGCTGGGGTCGTCACGAGCCACCCCAAGCCGTGGTAAATGAGGAGCAGTTTAGGTCACCTCTTGATGCCAAAGCTGAGACTGAAAGCTGGACTTGGGATGCAGTTTTCATGCTGGCCTTATTAATATATGAATGCTTTTCCTGCCAGTTTTCCTCACCCCTACAAGCACCTCTAGACAGGAGGACCGTGTGGTGACACACTCTGGACACAGGGACCTTCCTGCAGTTTCACAGAGACCCAGCAAGTGTTTGCACAAAAATCAGATTTTGGCATTTTGAAGGATTCCTGTGAATCTGGAAGGGGAAAATTTCAGGGCTGCTGCCTTAAGGCCTGCACAGGAAAAGGTGTTTCTGAAAGAGGTCCAGTTCTTGGCAATCAAATCTCTTTAAATCTTCAAAAACTGGGCTTAAAGAGCTCACAAGGCAGTGAGAGACTTTGGGTAGAGACCTCTGACTCCTACAGACCCCACTGGCTATTTTATGCAGAATTTTGCATATCCACATCACATCCAGGCACTGTGAACCCCCAATCCTTCAGCAGAAATATTCCAGCAGGGAAAACTCCATGTCTGGAAAGCAGGGCAGAGCTGGAACACGGCTTGTTTCGGTGATTGCTGTGGGATTTTTGCTGAGAATCCTGGTAAAATATGGAGTTTGCACTAATCTGGTGGCTGAGTGGATATGTGGCTAATTGAGAATGCCTCGTTGTGAAATCCCAGCAGGGTTTTACCAGGGAGGTGGCAGAGACAGTGGGGAGAGATGGATTTGATCCCGTCCTAACCCAGTTAGGCTGGCCCAGGTAAACTGGCAGTGTGACTAAAGCCAGACTTCCCAAGGCTTTTCCATGGACTTACTGTGGGATTTGGGGGAAATTTTGGCACCTCTCTGCTGTTCCATCTTTCCCCGTATTTTCTCTTGATGGTTTAGACCATGAGCCATCAGGAGAGGGTCTTGTCATTGCAATTTGTGTAGGACAAACAAGGGTGGGGTGCTCTGAGTGATCCTTAGTGGGCATAGTATTTCTAAATCCTCCTCTTTGACTCCTTTCTTCACAGGCAAGATCAGGATTGCAGAGTCAGCAGCTGGGTATTCCCAAAACCTATACTCATTAAGACAATTATTATAATTAAATCTTCTGTTTTCAGGATTACTTATAGAAGTCAGAAGGGATTTTTTTTTCTTTTCCCTCTCTCTCCATGTATAATTACATCTATGTGAACTCGGAGTTATTTAATGTAATTCCCCACCCACAGTTTGAGATTGGCCCAAATACCTGTACTCTGCAATGGTATCAAGAGTGACCTTTTAAATGCCTGGCTTAGACATCTGGCTTATGTGTTTCAAATACTATAAGCCACCAGGCTGGGAAATCAGGAAAAATTGTTCCTCCAGGTCAACTGGCAGAAATCTCAGCATCCAGAAGGACGAGCATCCTCTGCCTTCATGAATCAGCCAGGAATCACCTGGGCCACCCATATTCCCAGTCCCCTACCAGTGCAGCATCCACTGGTTTTCTTGCCACCATGGCAATGTGCAACCCCTTTAAATCACTTTCCAAGCCCATAAACCAGGAAAAATAGTGTTACCTGTCAGAAGGCTGTTTGGGATGGAAGGTACTTGGCACTGAGGATGGGCTGGGTATGAAATGCTGTAAGAATCAGCCCTGCCACGTTGGTTTTTTGACGTTGTTTATACCCTGTCACACCAGGAGGGCCTGGGCCAGATGGCCTGGCACAGTGGGTCACTCCTTGTGAAGGATCAGTGTGTCAAAGGAAATTAAGAGAATTACCTGGGCTGTGTGGAACTCCAGAGAGGAGGACTCATGGAAGGCTCTGCAAAGGAATGGGGCACTTCCCAAAGCTGCTGCAAAGATACCTTAGGCCATCCTAAGCTCTCACAAGAATTCCAGCTACAGTAGTTCACCAAACCATTGGGAATCTCAGTATTCTAGGCTGGTATCTGTGGCAGCAAAAGGCATTAGGCAGCTTTTGTCCCTTTGGGGACTTCTGCCTTAGCTCCCCCCTCCCACTGCAGCACAATTTGGGGGGCTGGGGACATCTCCTGCTGAGCTCCCATGGGAAGTTGTCTTTGGGTCTCTGCTGTGATGCACATGCTTGGCATGCTGCTGGTGGCTCCCTCATCAGAATGGCTTCCTTTAATCTCCGAGGGGAATTCTTTCTCAGTGCAAAAGAACCTCACACGTCCCTTTTCAACGAGCAGCTTAATACCTTGCATCTGTATTTGGGTGTACAGAGAATGAGAAAGTCTCAGAAGGTGAGCCAAGGGCTTGGGGGGAAGCCAGTCTGTCTGGATCCACACTAATACCTCCTGGCTGGGCTGCAGCATCAGGGGGACAGCCCGGCTTGCATGTTGCACTCATTTGTTTAGGAAATAAGATCTGCCTTGATGTGCTCGATACCATTCCATTTGCAGCCTAAAAGCTTCCTTGTACTCAGTTATTTCTAATCTGCTCAATTCCCTGGAGTGCCCAGCAGCTAAATTGATGGCTTCTCTTATCTGGCCTGGCAGGTTTGTTCTAGATAGGCTGTGTGTTCAGGAGGTGAGGTCAGCCTGGCTGGGTGTGCTTGGCATTGCTGCAGTGTGCCCAGAGCTCTGCTGGCTCCAAGGGCAGGGCTGCTGCTCCCCACGCCCTTGGGTGCATAAAGTTTGCAAGGAGAAGGTGCAGTCCAAGTGCACTGAAGGAGGTGCAAGGATGGCAAGAGAGCTCCAGGACAAGATTGGGTATGACTGGATGGATTCTGATGATTTTTCATGTGTTTCTCTCCACAGGTGTCTGGAGGAGGATGATCTCAGTGCCTTATTGTGCCACGGTCCCAAGCTGTCCTTGAGGCTGAGGTAGTAGATTGAATAGTTGTGGAGTCTGGGCCTCCCTTTGAGCTAACTATACAATCTACTGTCTTTCCTAAGGAGACAGTCAAGTCTTCAGGTCCCACCATCTACTTCTGCGCCAAGTTCTCACCACCCACTCCTACCCTCAGCATGGAGGCAGCTGGTGCAAGTCCAGCAAAAGTGGGAACCTGCTGGGTCCCTGAGTGAGGCGAGTCCTCTGCTCTGCTCTGTGGAGGTGAGGTAGTAGGTTGTATAGTTTGGTGGGAGGGATTTGATCCCATTTCAGGTGATAACTATACAGTCTATTGCCTTCCTTAAAGAGCAGCAAAAGCACGGGAGGAGCTCCTGAGGCATCGCTTCTTTCTGCTGAGGATCCCAAAACACAGCATGGCACTGTTGAACAACTCAATGGGTCTTCTCTTACAGCATTCAGGATTGCATCCTTCTAGGAAGTGCTCTGTGCCTCAGGCATTAGAGCACAGAGCCACCTGCTTGCAGAGAATCCACCTCTGTTTAATGGCTACAAGAGAAACCAGTCTGTGCATCAGTTCCTGGTGGTCAATTCTACTCCTTTTTTTTTGCAGGAGATGAGCTCAAGTTGTAAAGTGTTTAAATCTGTTCTTGTCTGGTCTGTCAGGGCTGGAGGGGAGCAGATGCTTTGGTATAAATGAGACAGATCTGAGCTCACGATTTAAGTTTGTTGCACCCAACTCTGAAGTTTGGGTTTAGAACCAAATCCAAGGGCATGCTTATCCTGTGGCCTCCGAGCCCTGGAAGCTGAGCAGACCTGGCTGCTTGGCCCCTGCTCAGGAAGTGCATTTTGTTTTGGACAAGTTCCCAGCTGGCCCATGGTATGGAGTTACAGAGTGGGGCTTTGTGATCTGATAATTCCTATCAACATAACTCACTTCCATGCAAACCCTGGTGGGGAGCTTTGGGCTCATGGCTATTGACATAGGATAAGCCAGTGATTCAGACTAAAAACTTCTCCTAAAGTAAGACAGGTAAAGGAAGACACACGAGCCAAAGGGTGCAAGTCCTATTCTTTCTGGGTTCTCCCAGGCATATATCTGACAACAGATATCTGAGAGGAGGTCACACTTCAGAGCTCTGGCCCTTGGAAAGGGGCAGGGAATTGTTAATTCCTCTCTTTCCTGGGAGCAGAAGGGACTGTCCCTCTGCCATTTCCCAAAGTAAGCAGGATCGAGGCCATGAGTGGAGCTGTAACATGATCAGGGCTGCATCAGTCCTACCAGACCAAAGGACATTCCAGGCCATTATCAGGACCATCTCATGGCCAGGGAGACACGTGAGACACCAGGGAGTGAGGGCGGGCAGGGGACACCTTCTCAGATGAAGTGGGAGGGAAAGAGCTGCAAAGAGAAACTGGAGCCCTCCAATTTCACCCTGGGCAAACAGCAGGGACAGCCAGACCTGAGTGCTCGGGCTGTGGGAATCCTCCAATTGAAGCAGCTTCTTTAAGGCCCCTCTGCTGGGATGGGGTGTAGCTGCAGGGACACAGCTGGTGGGTGGGGATGCTGCAGTGTGTAGCAGGGAAGGAATGCAGCCCTCTCTCCATAAATCTGGCTTTTCCAGCAGTCCTGACGACTTGCTGTGCAAAACTAGAGCTTGGTCCTCTTAGGTGCATTATTATCCTCTGGCTGCTTGCTGAGGGGCAGAGCTCCTGCCCACAAGTTGCCTGGAAGGCACCAAAATAGCCCCACAAACACAGGAGCAGAACAGCATATCCACTTCATATTTAAGGGCTACCCATCCCCTCAAAAAGAACTAATCCTGTGTGTCCCAGATGGAATTAGTTCAGTCCCCCTCCACGGCATTGATATTAATGCAGAGAATCTCAAGCAGTGAAACTGTGTGAGCTGGAAGCCATGAATAAAATATTACTAGAGATACTCCCTGGTGAAAATAAACTTGTTTTGACTTGTTTAAAGCAGTGTCTTTATTGCCCTGGTGAACTGGGATCTCCAGAGGGGTGGCTGCTGTTACTGTCTGACCAAGAGCCTGAGCATGGAAGGGAAGCCCCAGCCAGGACACGATGAGGATGTGGGGCAGACTGGCTTGGCCAAGCAGCTGAGATCATCTGTTTTGACTGTCAGGAGGGGCTTTCTTGACTCAAACACAAATCCTGCATGAAGCCCAACCTGCTTCCTCACCCTCAGTCAGCTCAAGGGCTGCAGGTTGGGCTTCTCTCTGCCCTGGATGGTCCTTGCATGGTTATAACTGATACCAGCAGCAGGGGAACACAGGGACTTCCAGGAGCCACTAACCCCAATAAATTCCAGCCAGGCAATATTTAATTTCTCCAATGCTTCCTGGCACAAGGGGAAGGGCAGCCTCTGCCCAGGAGGAGGGTGAACAGGCTGGCTGAGGTTCTGTTGTTGGGTATGTGGGACAACCACATGATTCACCGACCAGGATCCCACAGCACATCTCAGCAGGGCAGCAGCATCAACCCTGACCACAATGGCATGGAGGGACAGGCACCTTCTTTGAGCAAAAAGCAGCCAGAAAGCAAAATCAGGAGAGGTGGGTCCCCTCCAGCACCTCCCAAGACAGTGTGGGGTGAGAGCACTTTGTGCACAAAGACTCTGAGGAATTATTTGGCAGCTCAATGGACCTACCAGCATCATAACTCAGATGCAAATCCCCCAGGACAATGTTCACCCCAACCTTCTCAACCCACCGTGTTCAGGAGTTTGAAGCCAAGAAACCTCCTCTTGCTCAACCAGCAGCAGATGATCCCAGCAGAGAAGTCCCTGTCTCTGCTGGGAACAGGCCCCATGTGTGGAGACAGCAAAGCAAATTGGGCTCACCCAGCAGCCAGGCCTTATAAACACCTCAAATCCCACGATTTTAACCCAACTCATCTCAGGAGATGGTTAATGTCTTCTCCTCCCACCACACTTGGCCATGGGGCTGTAAGGACCTGGCAGCATCTTTGCCAGGTTCACCCCAGTGGTGGAGCATCGTTCATGCCAACGCCAGAAATGAAATGCTGGAAAAGTCTCTCTGGAATATTTTATGTCCTCCCCTATGCATCACACCAAACCCTGCCCTTGCCTAAACCCCCTAAAATTTAGAATTAAACCAAGCCACCCCAAATGGCTGCGTGAGAAGGGCTCAGCCCCTGCTGGCCTGGGGTGCAGGGGGAAGAGAAAAGCGGATTTCCTCCTGGTTTGGAGTTCTCAGTTGCAAGGAACTCTATAAATAGGTCCTTGCACAACAGCGTGTCTCCAGAAGTCAAAACCTTAAGGAAAGCAAAACTCAACAGTTTTCACGAGGCTCACTAGCCCCAAAATAAGGATAAAACACTCAAGTCCTACAATTATTCTGGTGGTTGTTCATCAGCAGCACTCAGTGGCTCCAGCACTGCAAAAAAANCCGTGACCGTGACCTCAGAACACCCCACAGGCAGCTGGTTCTGCAGGAAACCTGGGGCTGCTGGTGCAGGGTTTGGGAAGAAGGGAGATGTGGGGCTGCAGGGCAGCTCTGCTGGGAAAAGCAAAATTCAAAGGTGGAATATGAATGTTGCTCCTGTGCCCTGAGTCTGTGCCTTGGGAGGTCCTCTGCTGCTCCCAGATGGATGTTCTGAAGTGAAAACGCTGCAGAAATGCAGGATCTGGGGACCAACACTTGTGTTTAACTTCTCTCTGTGCTGCAAAGATGAATTTGTGTGTGTTGAGGGCATGAGAGACTGGTGCTGGATGCCCTAAAACAAGGAACCAGAAGCACTCCAGCCCCAGTTATCCTTTTTTTTTTGCTTTCCTTGCCCAAAAATTCCTGGTGGGGACACATTTTTACTTTGCACTCATCTGGGTGCTCAGGGAAAATTCCCTATATTATCCCAATCCCCACGTCACCCTCAACCCCCTCCTCCTGCTGCTTTTACACAGGTTTTAAAACCTAAAGTCACACCCTGGGTGCTTTTGGAAAGCCAAAACCCCCTCCAGCACCCCCAGAAGTCACATTGGTGACTTGGTTTTTAGCAATTCTCCCTGAGCACACAATGAGGAGCATTTTAAAGGGATAATAAGTGGCTTCCAGACCTTCAGATCCTGCAGGGAGATGCTGCACACCCCACACAGAGTTTCACAACAGGATTTATTCAGTGCACAGGACAGAGCAGCAGGTGGGAGGATATGAATAAAGGCCTTCAGGTCATCCTCCACCTCATCTGTGGAACAAATCAAAGGATGCAGTCACCAGAGAAGGGACTGTATCTTCCAGTTATCTTATCTTCCTCCCACCAGTCTGGAAAGCTTCTCAGATATTTAACACACCTGACTGGGAATCCTCAGGTGGAGGGAGATGTGGGGCAACAAAACAGTGTCCCAGACCATGACAGTGGTTCTGCAGCAGCTCCTGGAGCCACCAGTGACCTGGAACTTCATCCCTCGGCTCTCTTGAGCTCGGATTGTACCAACTCACCTGGTGACCTGTTTCTCCTGGGCCACCACACACGAATTGTAAGGCACAGGGAATCTGTTTCTAAACTCAAATACACTGAGATTATGCAAAGGAAAAAAGCCATGCAGGGCAAAGCTGCAAGAAGGAGCTGGGGGCTCCTCCCAGGGCTGAGGGTTTCTCTTCTGTGTGGGCAGGCACAGGAGTCAAATAAAGCCATGGCAATGGATAATGGCAATAACTGAGGCAAGGGACATGGGGCAGAGACAGGAGAGAGGGAGGAGGAGGAGGGAGAACATCTGGGTAGTACTGGCCAAAGATCACCAGGACCAGGAGGAAATGGGAAAATAAAAAAGTCTTTCTTTGGACAAGAAGGGAAAGTGATAAAACTGGCCAAAACTTGAGACAAACAGGCGTATTGGGATGAGAGAAGGAGCGTTTTTGCTGGAAACTCAACCTGACAAACACCAGAAAACATCAAACCCAACCACCATGTCTCATCCACAAACACCAAGTCTCATCACTGCCACTTGGGTCCTGCTGTCCCTGGGGACACGATGTGGCAGTGGGGACATGATGTGTGTCGTGGGGACACGATGTGGCAGGGCCTGCCGGCCACACGGGTGGGTGGGACAGCTCCCCACTCCCAGGCTGGAAATGGAACAGAAGCCCAGGCTGGCCAGGAAGGAAGGAGAGGTGTCCAAGGTCTCCAGCATTAGGGCAGACACCTCCTGCCCTTGGGTCTGCTCAGCAAGGGGACCAAGTCCCCACGGGCTCGAAGGCAGCGTAAGAAGGGAGGGGTCAGCCTGAAGTGTCTGGGGTGTCTCCTGAGCCCCCCAGGGTGGTGGAACAACCAGTGCTGAAGGAAGCCTTGGTGACTGGAGCAGCAACAGCTGAGCAGGACCATTCAAAGCAGAAGGCCCACCAGGATGGCACTGGGGAGGAGGAAGAGCAAAAGCCCCGAGCAGGTACTGGGGGCTCCAGCCGTGGGCTGGTCCACGTTTGTCCCTTCTGAGTTTGTCTCCATTTCTTCAGTGTCCAGGGCACCTGCTGAAAGAAGAGGAGAAAACATGGAGTAAAAGGGTAGGTCTGGACAGAAGAGGAACTCCAGCTCATGCAGGTCCATCAGTGACGTGGCTGAGGCAGCAGAGCCGTGCCCAGGGAGGGTGTGACAGCCCAAGGGTTAGTGGGAACAGGCTGCAAACACGACCATGCCTCAGGGAAGGGGCCAGCCATCCAACCAGCCCCTCGGTGTTAGAGGAAAGGGTGAGGAAAAGCCCCATTCGTGAGGAGGATCCCAAGGACCAGTCGGACACTGGTCCTCCCAAGCCCTCTCCATGCTGCTTGGGGATCCCTGGAGGGCTGAGTGTCCGTGCCAGGACAGACCCCACGGATACCTTACCTGACAGGGAGCTCTGGAAATGAGGGCTCTGCCCTTTCCTTTCTTTGGAGGATGATGTTAAGCGCAAGAAGGTGGGCTCTTCAGGGCTCAGCACCACTGACTTGGAGGGGGTTATGAGCTCAGCTCTATTAAAACCTAATTTGATATCTGGAACAGCTTGGCTGAGGGGTGGAGGTGGAGTGGAAAAGGCTGATTTCTCTTTCCCGTGCTCTTTGACACCTTTCTGTGTTTCTGGGACCGATTTGGGGCTGAAGGCTGTGCCCCTGCTTTCTAACAAGGCTGGATCCTCTGTAGGGAAGGAGCTAAAAGGCTCTCCAGTGTCTGCCTCTGGAGATGCTTCATAATCCGGGTCTAATGTGGGCTCAGAGGAAAGAGTTAGATCAGATCTTTCTGGTTCTGGCTTTGTGGTCGTGGCAGCTTTTGGCTGTGGTTTTGCTGTCGTGGCAGGTGCTGGTGTTGTAGCAGGAGGTGTTGGCTTGGCTGTGGTGGTGGGAGATGTTGGTGTGGTGGGTGTTGGCTTGGCTGTGGTGGTGGGAGATGTTGGTGTGGTGGGTGTTGGCTTGGCTGTGGTGGTGGGAGATGTTGGTGTGGTGGGTGTTGGCTTGGCTGTGGCTGCAGCAGGTTTTGAGGTAACCACAGCTGGGGTGGGTTTTGGTGTGGTTGGGTTGGGCTTGGCCATAGCTGTGGTTGGTTTTGGCGTGGCTGGAGCAGTGGTTGTGGTGGGTTCTGGTGTGGTGGGTGTTGGTTTGGCCACTGTGGTGGTTGTAATGGGTGGTGGTTTGGTGGTGGTTGCGGTTATGGTGGGTTCTGGCTTGGCTGTGGTGGTGGTTATGGTGGGTTTTGGTGTGGTGGGTGTTGGTGTGATGGGTGTTGTCCTGGTGGTAGTGGTTGTTGTGGTGGGTGTTGACCTGGTGGTAGTGGTTGCTGTGGTGGGTTTTGGTGTGGTGGGTGTTGGTGTGATGGGTGTTGTCCTGGTGGTAGTGGTTGTTGTGGTGGGTTTTGGTGTGGTGGTTGTTTGCAAGGTGGGCTTTGGCTTGGCCGTAGTGGCTGCTGGCATGGTGGGCTGTGGCTTGGCTGGGGGTGGGGTTTGGGTTGGGGGCGGGGTGGGAGGTTTT
>WBMV01003822.1:1294-34955 GCA_013396655.1 Campylorhamphus procurvoides | reverse complement strand
CTGCTGGCATGGTGGGCTGTGGCTTGGCTGGGGTTGGTGTTGGTGTTGGGAGCGTGGTGGCAGGTTTTGGCTTGGCTGTTGTGGTGGGTGCTGGTGTTGGGGGTTTGGCCTTGGCTGTGGTTGGAAGTGTGCTCGTGGGTGGTGGCTTGGCTGTGGTTGTGGTGGACACTGGTGTTGTGGTTTCTGGTTTGTCTGTGGTGTGTAATGGTGCTTTGGGTTCTGGTTTGGCTGTGGTGGACACTGGTGTGAGTTCTGGTTTGGCTNGGTTCTGGTTTGGCAGTGGGGTGTACTGGTTTGGCTGTGGGGTGTACTGGTGCTGTGGGTTCTGGTTTGGCTGTGGCTGTGGGTTTGGGCAGACCTGTGGTGGGGACAGGTGGCCTTGCCTTTGCTGTCACAGAGGTCGGAGTGGTCTCTTCTGCAACGAGTTCTGGTAAGAGATGAAAAGTGCTGTGGGTTAGGGCTGGCTTAGGGGACTTGGAGGGTCCCCTGTGCTGAGCACGACCAGCAGACACCACTGAGGGGGTTGAAGCAGCAGCCAAACCCCTCTCAGATCACTCTGGGCCATCCCCCACCCTGGGGTTCTCATCCTGGAGACATCTCATCTCCCCCACACATTGTCCTGCCCTGTAAGGGGCCAAAAACGCTGCCCAAGGGGCTACATGGCCCTTGCCCAATCCTCCTCACCCTGGGGCAGCTGACCTGCCTTAGGAGCAGCCACTGCTCCTCAGCTCTCGTGGTCCAGCCCTGCTTGCTGAGGACTCCAGGAGGGTTCAGAGCTCCCACCCCAACCCAGGGCTCTGTCCCCACAGCCCCTCCAGGCTCTGCTCACTCACCACACAGGTTGTTCACACACACCGTGCCCTGGGGACACATGGAGCATGAGGGGCCATCCCAGTAGGGCCTTTTCCCTTTCACGTTACCCCTGGAAGCAGAAGATGGCAAGAAAAAGAAGGTGTGAGGAAAGGGGGAACACCCATCTCTAAGAGGGGTCTGATTGAGCTGGGATACCCCAGTCAAGGAAAGACTCAGGATTGGTGTAAAAAACAGGTTTTGATCTCCTGTCATGGACTGTCATTGCCATTTGCTCACCAACCTGACCCCAGTGCTGCTAAAACCAGGAGACTCAGCTCCATGGACCACATCCTTCACCCCCCCCTTAGAACAAAGACCTTCTTTGGAAACATTTTCCTTCTATTTCTGACCAAGACCAAACCCTGCTCTGGTATCTGGACGGGAGGAAGGACATTTCCAGCCCAGAAACCCCCCTGAGATGCACCAAGCCATGCTGGGCATGGGACTTACGGGGGGTAATAGTTGCAAACCAGCAGGTGCATGTTCTCCGTTTCGATTCCTTCGATCTTCTCACAAAACTTGGCCCCACAGCCGATGTGTTGGGTGTCTCCCCAGACCACCTGAGGCAAAGACCAGGGTGAAGATGAGGGGTTGGGTGGATGTAACCTGTCCCCTGGCCCCTGCTCTGTGACTACACCAATGTCTTCCTCACCTCTTAGATCCCACATCCCCACATTGCTTTGGCATTCTGGATCCACCACCATCCCTGCTCCCACCCAAGCTGTGAAGAAACCTCCTCTCTCTGCCCAAGGCAGAGCAGCCACCCCTCCACCCCAGCAGAGGGTACCTGGGTGTAGTGGCCACACATCTGCCCAGGGACACACGTGGATGTTGTGAAGTTGTAGAACACCTCCTCCCCATTCCAGTCTTCCACGGCAAACTCCAGTTCCAGCATTGGGGCCATTGCAAAGAGGTTTTCCCCCCGTCGACCCCTCTCCTTGTTGTGGTCCCAGATGCATTTCTCTGCGTAGGATTGGGCAAGGGCCTCCAGCTCCGTGTCCCAGGTCTGAAAGGAGCTGGGCATCAGCACAGAGAGGGGGACACTGGACTCCCAGTGCTGCCCAACACAGCCCTCAGGACAGGGGAGCTCCAAGATGAGACCCAGCACAAACCAAACCTTGGCTTAGAGGTCACCAAGAAAGTTAGTGCATCAGCTCAGCTCCCCCAACCTCACCAGGAGCACATCCAGCATCATCCCTGAGCATCCTCAACTCAGAGAGGAGAAACTGTGAAGTGGGGTGGACAAAGGGAGGAAACCCACCCCTTGTGGTGCCACAGGGGGCCTGGGGACATCCCCCCCTGCCCGGGGTGAGGATGGGAGGAGGGCAGGACACATCCCCCATACCAGCTGCACAAAGCCCAGGCACATCATGTGTTTGTCTGGATCTGAGACATTC
The DNA here is from genome assembly GCA_013396655.1 of Campylorhamphus procurvoides. Classification (NCBI taxonomy): domain Eukaryota; kingdom Metazoa; phylum Chordata; class Aves; order Passeriformes; family Dendrocolaptidae; genus Campylorhamphus; species Campylorhamphus procurvoides. The sequence continues at coordinate 32,706 of WBMV01003822.1, read as the reverse complement.
CCAGCTGGACACCTGCCAGGAGCCCCCTCTGGGGCACCAGCTGAGCCCCCAACCACATTGATATGCAGGAGGGGAGGGGGAGGAGGAGGAGAAGGAGGAGGAGGAGGAGGAGAGGTCTCCCTGCACGGATGCGTATGGAGAATCCCACACTGCAGCTGTTTGGACCATCCCTGCACCATTTGATGGAGAAAGCAGCTTTGTGCTGGAAGGCAGCCCAGCAAACAGGGGGTCCTAAGGGGGGGCATTCCCAGTCAGAGCCAGGGCTGGATCCAAAAGGGGGCAGAGCATGGCCCCAGTGCAGGGCATGTCACCATCTGGGTGTCGAAGGGGCTGGGGGAGGAAGGAAACACCTGGATGGGGACAGGGAGTGTTGGTTCCCCTCCCACCACGACCCCAAGACCCAGTCTGGGGATCAACCCCCCTCTCTCTCTGGCACCGAGCTGGGCTCCATAAACAGGGGATTGCACCTGCAGATCTGCCTCATTAGAAAGGAAATTGGCTTTGGGCTCCGTATCCCCCCAGTGCCCAAACATTTCCAAGGCAACCAGTCCCATGTCCCAGAAGGGAGTGTGGGGTGACCTCAGCCAGGCACGGTGCCACGGCAGCAGGTGAGCCCCGAGGCAAGGACAGCCCCAAAAAACCCGGGAGGGAGGCAGGGATGGCTCCTCTGGAAAAGCTTTACCAAGGATTTGTCAGGGCTGCTGCAAGCTCAACATTTTTTGTGCTGCATGGAGATAAAACCCCAAATGTTTGGCTCCAGAGCGTGAGCGGGTCCTGTGTCTTTAGGCAGGAGCAAAGCAGGGCTGCCAGGGGAGCATCTCAAAGCACAGGGTCTGCAGTCAAAGCCTCAGCCAGGAGAAGCCTCACAGGGCTGGAATGGCACTGATTTAAGGACCCTGAAAGATCCTTTCCCTCATGGCTCCAAAGCCCTGATGCTCCAAGATTTCTGTGCCAGGCTCTGGTGGGTTCCACAGGATCACAGTCCTTACTGTTCTGGCTCTGTCCCCATTGAGTTTGAAGCCACTATTCAGACCTATCCCTGAAATTTACTTTTTGCTCCCATTTACAAGCCCACAAATGTTCAACTTAGCCTGGGCAACTTTTGAGCCAGACAAGGAGGTCTCCTCCAAGTACACTGTGACCCAAAGTGGAAAGGACTCCAACTATCCATGATAAACAGTTGTCCGTGTCCACATGATTTGTGAATAGTGAGACAAAAATCACGTGGTGCAAGATAAAACAAAATAGCCAAATTTTAATCAAATCAAGAACTCGAAGAGAAGAAGTTTAACCACCTCTAGAGCTCATTTTCACTCCCACTGCAGCCACAGATGATGTGAGACCTGACTCAGTTTCCACAAGCAAACTAGGAGATCCCTCACCTCCAAGACACCAAGCCATGGTGAGGGTTAGGAGTGGGATGAACAGCCCAAATCCCTGAAAATCCTGACTGACATGTTGGAAGTTGACATTCCCTTCTATAGATAAAAGCTCCTTCAGCTGCAAATACCAAGCACCAGGTGATGCCCCCAAACAGCAGGATTCCCCCTCCAGCTCCTGGCAATGCCCATGGCAACGTCTCCAGCTCAGGGCCATGTCCCACCTGCCCTTCCTCCCCATCACAAGGAGCTCCAGAGGGCACTCCTGTGAGCGAGAGCTGCACCACTCTCTTGCAGAACATCTTAAAAACTTCCAGAAATGATCACAGAAAACTTTAGAGTTGAAGGAAACTCTTCTCTTTAGAATCAGTTTAGGGAATCCCCCACTGACACCTCCTTGGAACCCTCCATGCCAATTGCTCTGCCCCCCTAAGGAACACCCTCAGCCCTCCCAGCACCAACATCAAGGCTTGCACCACCCAAACCCCCCAAGATTCCTCTGCAACAAGAGCCACTCACCATCTTCATCATGGCCCTGGCAGGAGGAGACACCTGGGAGCGGTACCTGTTGTGCTCCTCCAAGAGGATCCTCTTTTCCTCCTCGCTCAGGGCCCAGCTCAGCTCCAGCACTGAGAGCAGCAGCACAAGGGGAGGGAGCCCTGAGCTCAGCATCGTGCTGAGCCTTCTGCTCTCAGCAGCCCACGGCTCTGGCAGTCCCATTTAAAGCACCTCCCAAAAGCAAGGAACACCCAACAGCTCCAAGATTGGGGAGGAAATGTATTTATGAGAGTTTTGGAGCCGTGCAGAACACACCCATCTCACATATCGGCCTGGATGGGGAGGCAGCACCGCTGCTGGTGCCAATGAACACGCAGGGTCCCCTCCCTGGGACAGACCCTGAGCCTGGGTCCTAATCCCTGGATCAGCATTCTTCATCCCAGCCCCTGCTGCTCCAAACCCCAGCCATTCCCTGAGTCCTCTCTCCTGCCTCCTGGCCCTTTTCTCCCAGAATTTCTTTTAAGAGCACTCCCAGAGCAGGCAGCAAACCCCTGTTTTCACACGGGTCCTCCCCCCATCCCTGGAATGCAGCTGTGTTAGAAAACAAAGCACCAAGATGTGACTGCTGAGAGCAGTTTGGAGCTCGGTCAGAGCCCACCTCGACCAGTCAGTGCTGGGATCACAGCAGTGACCAGCCAGGAACAGGCTCCTGGGGCTGGGAGGGAGCAGGGTGGGATGCCCCTTTCCTGGGCCACCAGGAGAAGGATGAGCAGGAGAAGAACAGGGTATTGAGCTGAAGTTGCCCCAAAAAGGGGAGTTGGGAGCCTCCAGCTGCCATGTGGGCTGGCTGGAATAACCAGAGCATTGGCTCTGCAGGGACAGGCTGTGCTCCCTCCCCACAGAGCCCTGGAGGGGACAGCCTCAGGTGTCCCCAAGCCCCTGACACAGAGCCTGTCTGGCAGAGCCCCCCGGCTGCTGCAGCCTCGGCTCCCCATCTGTGGTTGAGCAAGAGCCCGGCTCGGCTCCAGGAGCTGCTCTGGGAGCTGTCAGAGAGGAGCAGCGGGTGGGCAGCTCTGCTCAGCACGGCCAAGTTCATCACACTCTGCCTCCCCCCTAGAGAGGAGCAGCGGGTGGGCAGCTCTGCTCAGCACGGCCAAGTTCATCACACTCTGCCTCCCCCCTCGCCCCTCCTGGCTCCCCAGACAATGCTCTGCCATTGTTCCTCTTGGTTTCGGACCACAGCGATCACCTCTCAGCATCAGCTCTGCTGCTGCCCCTCAAATCTCTTGCCTTTTTGTATTACCTCGTTCTTCCTTATGTCTGGGGTCTGCCATACTCTCAACAGCCCAACAATTCCTGCAAGCAGGGTCTGAGCCCAACATCTCACCAGGCTTTGACTCAGCTGGTGAGAAACCAGAGGTTCCCATTTATTGCTAAGGCAAATCTCACAGTGGAGACACCTCGACAGCCCTGCTGTTTTATCTCTGGAAACCTGGAGAAACATCCTGAGGGCATCAACACAACCTCCAGCTCCTGCTGGCCAGCCCATCGTGGAACAAGGCAGTGAATTCAGAATCCCAGAATGGTTTGGACTGGAAGAGTGACCTTAAAGCTCATTTCATTCCAACCCCTTGCCATGGGCAGGGCCACCTTCCACTAGAGCAGTGCAGGTGCTGGTCCCTGCAAAGGTGATGTGGAGATGCAGGGATAGGCTCCATTTAGCCCCTGACCCTCCAGCATCCTGGCCAAGCTCCCAGGAGAGAGCCTGGCAACAAGGATGAAGGAAAATGGGATACTCAGAGCTCATGGGGAAGGGCAAATAGCCCTGGAGGAGTCACCCCCAGGGCACGTGGCTCGTGGGGAAATGTGAGGAAGAGCTGATGGGTTCAGCAAGGGCAGGGTGGCTGCTGCCAAAGGGGTGCAGGGACATCTCCCAACCCCAAACCTGCTCTGACAGCTCCTTCTGGAGCCAATGTCTGGAGCATCAGGATCAGCAAGGTCCAAGCCCCACCCTGGAGCTGACACACTCGTGTCCAGCCGGCATTAGGTAAGTGTGGGAGGAATGCAGCTTTCCTTCTGCTCGCTCGAGGAACAACAGCCCATCCACCACACCCAGGGGACACTGCCCAGGGACAGGAGCCACACACCCACACCTGACAGGGGCTGCTCCAGCCTGGTGGCCCCAGAGAGGCCCCACTCTGCACTGCAGAAGTGACCAAGCCTGGTTTTCCACTGACTCGCATCCTGAGGGTCTTGAGTGTGGCTGGGCAATGTCTGACAAGGCTCATGCTTGGTGGGAACAGGAGCTTTTGTGAGCTCTGCAGGAGTTTATTGTCCACCACACTATTCATCCATCCATCCATTCCATGATTCTGTGATTTTAAAACACTGGGACACACATGTTGATTGGGAACTCCCCCTGAACTGGGAGTGGGGCATGGTCTGAACCAGCCCAGTGAGTGCCAAAGGGGAGCTGAGGTGAGGGAGACCATGGTGGGGGCAGGGTGGGGGTTCCAGCACTGCAAACAACCAGGTGTTGCCCAAATCCCCTGATTTTGCAGCGAGGAGAAATGCTTTTCTGCTCTTTGTGTTCTTCAGAGGGAATTCAAGCTACAAATTCAAGCTCCAAATTCAAGCTCCATTCTCCTCCACCCAGCCGTGGTTCTGAAATGCTCTCCCAGCTCCAATCCTCCAGCCCTCGCTCCAGGGGAGCAGCAGCTGCTCTGGCTGCATTTTTATCATCTGTCCATAAGCTCAGGATGGATTTCCCCCCAAAAGCAGCTCAGCCCCCACCCAGAACGTGCAGCAGCCACAGCACCTGGGCAGGAGGTTGGGTTTAATCTGATTCTCAACTCCCCGTGAAGCTGGGGATGAAAGAGAGCCCTGAGCTGTGGGCAGGGATGTGTGCAGGGAGCTCGGAGCTGCCCAGGGCTCAGTGGTGCCTCTCCCAGTGCCATCTGCCGGTCACTGCATGGCCGGGCTGGCCGTGCCCGTGACCTCAGAACACCCCACAGGCAGCTGGTTCTGCAGCAGACCTGGGGCTGCTGGGCTGCAGAGCCACCAGGGACCTGTAACGTCATCACTGGACCCTCCNCATTCTATGATTCTCTGATTTTAAAACACTGGGACACACATGTTGATTGGGAACTCCCCCTGAACTGGGAGTGGGGCATGGTCTGAACCAGCCCAGTGATTGCCAAAGGGGAGCTGAGGTGAGGGAGACCATGGTGGGGGCAGGGTGGGGGTTCCAGCACTGCAAACAACCAGGTGTTGCCCAAATCCCCTGATTTTGCAGCGAGGAGAAATGCTTTTCTGCTCTTTGTGTTCTTCAGAGGGAATTCAAGCTACAAATTCAAGCTCCAAATTCAAGCTCCATTCTCCTCCACCCAGCCGTGGTTCTGAAATGCTCTCCCAGCTCCAATCCTCCAGCCCTCGCTCCAGGGGAGCAGCAGCTGCTCTGGCTGCATTTTTATCATCTGTCCATAAGCTCAGGATGGATTTCCCCCCAAAAGCAGCTCAGCCCCCACCCAGAACGTGCAGCAGCCACAGCACCTGGGCAGGAGGTTGGGTTTAATCTGATTCTCAACTCCCCGTGAAGCTGGGGATGAAAGAGAGCCCTGAGCTGTGGGCAGGGATGTGTGCAGGGAGCTCGGAGCTGCCCAGGGCTCAGTGGTGCCTCTCCCAGTGCCATCTGCCGGTCACTGCATGGCCGGGCTGGCCGTGCCCGTGACCTCAGAACACCCCACAGGCAGCTGGTTCTGCAGCAGACCTGGGGCTGCTGGGCTGCAGAGCCACCAGGGACCTGTAACGTCATCACTGGACCCTCCTGAGCTCAGATTGTACCAACTCACAGAGTGATTTTTCTCTTCACCCCCCTTAGAACAGGACACTGGATGGGCACTGGGACAGGGGATTCTGTCTCCCTTCTGCTCAAGACCCCTAAGAAGGTCTGCAGCCACCAGCTGCTCTAAGGTGGTCTCAGCAAGCCCAAACAAGTGGTCCCAAAGCTGGTCCCAGAGCTGGGAAGGGGGTACCCACTTCTCCTTCCACATGCAACCCTTCCTGCTGGTGCTAAAGGGTTTCTCCACCCCAGGCAAGCTCTGGTGCCAGCAGGGAAGCACAGGGCTCAAAGCAGGGAGCTGTTTGAACCCTCAGCTCCTGTGACTTGGGCAGCTCTCGGGGGAGAAGGTCCCTCCCTGGGTCTGTGCCAGGAGCTGAACCAGAGCTCAGCAATCATGGGCAAGGATCTCCAGACACCCCTTCCTTCCTGTGTGACCAACCCAAGATAACGAAGGCCTTTCTTTGGAACTGCTTTGCTTATATTTCTGTCCAAGACCAATCCTGCTCTGATACAAGCTCTGAAGGAAGGACATTCCCAGCACACAAAAGCCATCAAGATGCTCCAATCCACGCAGGGCCTGGGACTTACAGTGGAGAATATTTGCAGACAAGCAGGAGATTGTTCTCTGCTTCGAGTCCTTCGATCTTCTCACAAACCTTTGCCCCGCAGCCGACGCGCTCCGTGTCTGCCCACACCAACTAAGGAAAGACCAGGGGAGAAGGTGAAGGGCTTGGGGGAAGGCAACCTGTCCCCTGGCCTTAAAGGTTGCCTCGTACCTCCATCCTCATCATTGCCACCACCACCTCTGCTCCTCCTTGCTGCCACCCAAGCTGGGAAGGAACACTCAGACCGTGTCTCGCTGCCCAAGATAAGCTGGCACCAGGCTCTGCTGAGCAGCCAAAGGAAGGGCTGCAGAGCTGGTTTCAAAAAGGGTCTTCTGCTCATGGCTGGCCCCATGCTCAGATCCCCCTGTATCTTTGGGATTCCCACCCGGCTCCCCATCCCTTTGCAAAGATTTTGGGAGGAGCTGGAGCTGTCATAGAGGACCTTTCCCAACAGCCCCATCTCTCCACCTCAGCAGTTTGTACCTATCTGTAGTTGCCACAAATCTGCCCAGGGAAACACTTGGCAGTGACCACACTGAAGAATTTCTTCTCCTCGTTCCATTCCTTCACAGCGATTTTCAGGTCCTGGGTTGGGGCCATAACAAAGAGGTTCTCCTCCTGTGGGCCACGCTCCCTGTTGTGCTTCCAGATGCACTTCTCTGCCCCTGCCTGTGCAAGGGCCTCCAGCTGCGTGTCCCAGCCCTGAAAGGAGCACAGAGAGAGGGACCCTGGACTTTCCAACATGAACAAGGCACCTACTAAGACCCCTGGGCTCTCTGGCCACAGTTCCCCCATTCAGGAGTAAAATTCAAATCCAGCACAGTCCTCCCCATCACAAGGAGCTCCAGAGGGCACTCATGGGAGCGAGAGCTGCACCACTCTCTTGCAGAGCATCTTAAAAACTTCCAGAAATGATCAAAGAAAACTTTAGAGTTGAAGGAAATTCTTCTCTTTAGGGAATCCCCCACTGACACCTCCTTGGAACCCTCCATGCCAATTGCTCTGCCCCCCTAAGGAACACCCTCAGCCCTTCCAGCACCAACATCAAGGCTGGCACCACCCAACCCCCCCGAGACTCCTCTGCAACAAGAGCCACTCACCATCTTCATCATCACCCTGGCAGGAGGAGACACCTGGGAGCGGTACCTGTTGTGCTCCTCCAAGAGGATCCTCTTTTCCTCCTGGCTCAGGGCCCAGCTCAGCTCCAGCACTGAGAGCAGCAGCACAAGGGGAGGGAGCCCCGNGCTCCTTGTCTTTCTTGAACTGTGCAGACCAGAACAGAACACAACACTCCAGAGATGGCCCCACCAGGGCAGAGAAGAGGGGCAGGATCCCCTCCCTTGTCCACACTCTTCCTGATGCCCCCCAGGACCCCACTGTCCCTCCTGGTCCCCAGGGCACTCTGCTGGCTCAGGAACAGCTTGACATCCCCCAGCACCTCCTGCTTCTTCTCCAGAGCTGCTGTCCAGCTGGTCACCTCCAACCCGGGGTGATCCTTCCCCAGGTGCAGGACCTGCCCTTGCCCTTGGTGAACCTCATTAGTTTTCCCCCTGCCCAACTCTTCAGCCCATCAAGCTCCCACAGTTCCTTTTTCCTCCAAGTGTTTGTAATGACATTTCCCAAACCAAAGTGTTCAGACTTTTCATTTCAAATTATTCCCCTTAGAAAAAGAGCCCCAAAAAGGGTTAAATAACCCCTCAGTGGCTGACACGCAACACGAAAATAAAAATGAGGAAAAGGGAAAAGGTGCATGAACACTTGTATTTAATTGCAAAAAGTAAAAACTTTTTTATTCTTCTTACATACAAATCTCATTTATTTACACACTTTACAGGCTTTCCCCAAGTATTTACAAAGTTTGCAATATATTAAATTATGACCATCCATAAAATTCTGCATTAAGTGCATATTTACATTCTTTTTTTTTTTGAATCCACCACTGAATTTAGTGTTCAGCATTGAAACAGTCTTTATGCATATATAGCTTTACTTCCCAGCACCCCTGAGCCTTTAGAATGTGGCTCCTCTCCCCAAGACAAAGATATAATGCTAAAAATAAATCACCTGCCATTTATCTGAATGTCCAAAGCAAAGGGGAAGTCCAGCATCTCCCTTGTCTAACTCAGCAGGACACTAAACCTGCCCTTTACAAGGAGGAGGTTCCCAAAGAGGAGAATATTGAATTCTACCTATAAAATTTACCAAGAGGAGAAAGTGTGGATTGCAGGAAGCCAAAGCTCTGTGCACCCACCGAAGGAAATTTCTGGTTCTCTTGGGGACCAGAGCCTGGGATTGGGTGGATGTGGAAAATTCCCTCCTGGAGCAGCATCACTGAGGTGATCCAGGGGGTTTCAAGGCAGGAGGATCCCCTTTCTGAGCCATTGGTGTTTCCAGAGCTCACATCTCCACCATGAGATGTCCTGCTCCCACCTCCTCCTGCTTGGGATGCTCGTGCTGCTGGAGCCCAGGAGGGGAGGGAGGTGCACTGAGCCAGCCCAGTCAAACCAGCTTCTCCACCAGAACATTGCCAAAACAGGGAGAAGCTCAAGCCTGGAGACTCAGGGAAAATCTGACTCTAGAAAGCTCTCCAGGGTGTTGCAAAGGGAGCCTGAGGCTGGGACCCCTCTGGGGAATCGGTGTGTGCAGTGCCAGCGGGGAGGAAAAAACCCAGAAAAGAAACAAAGAAAGTAAAAAACCCAAGAATTAACAGGAACTGTCAGCTTGGCTCCCGTGGGGGCTGCTGATTTCCTGGTACTGAAGTAAATCATAATAGTCCTTTCTCCTCCTTGCAATTACCCTGAGTTCAGGACTGAGAGCAATGGTCAGTGACCCCTGCTTTGGGAAGCAGCTTTAAACCACAATCCTCCTGCCCAGCCGAGGGGGCACAGCCCATCCTTCCAGCCTGGCAAGGAGAGGGGTGACCCCTCCCCAGCCCTGCCCTTGGCTAGTACCGATTCCTGGTGTGATTTCAGAGCAGCTTTGCAGCCTCTGGGGGTGTGAGGGAGCAGGAATCCATCTCCCAGCTCACAGGCTCTGAAGCACAAAGGGATGTGACAGCATTGGGATGCACAGGATGACTGGGAACCCCTCTGAACTGGGCAGGGTGGGACTGGGGGATTGTCCAAAGCAGCACAGCGATTGCCAAAGGGGAGCTGAGGTGAGGGAGACCATGGTGGGACACCCCCTGTGTGACTCATGTCATTGTGTCTGTCACCACGACGCCTCAATGGCTGCAGAAATGGCCCCATCCCTCCAATTCAGGCTCTCTAGGGAAGTCCCAGCCTCCTGCAGCCTTTCCAAGGGCTCTGTGAAGCTGGAGCTCTGGATGAGAAACACAACCAGGGCTCCCTTGCAGCTGAAGGCATCAAAAGCTCCTCTTGGCCATCCTAGTTTTGCCACTGTGGCCTCAGCCCCGGGTTTCCCAGCTGGCTCCTTGCCCGCGGTGCCGAAGGTGTGAGCACCACTCTCTGGCAGCTGAAGACAGGAGCTGCTCTGGAAGCTGTGCTGCACACTGGGGCTTGGCAGCCTCAGCCAAAAGCAGCTCTTTATCAGCAGGAGAACTGTCCTCCTGTTTTAGTTTAGCAGCTAATTCCTTACAGCTTTTGGAAGAGGAAGAGAAAATATACTGGAAAGCTTCAAAACAAATGATGTAAACTCCGAAGGGAGCGAGGTTGGGACATATGCAATGTATCGCCCAGACAGCGAGCTGGAAACTCCTGCAGAACCCATAAAGTGCACTTGGAGAGCTCTCTGCAAACAGGCCACACTCACCAGCTCCTGTCCAACCAGCTGCAACTCTTTGAGGATGGGAGAAGCAAGACGTGAGAACACTTTCACTGAACAGGCACAAACCTGCCCTTTTCTCCCCCTTTTCCCCTCAATCTAAACAGCCACTGTAAATAGATCCATTTTCTCTGCTTCTTCCCAAAGAGCCAGACAGCCACAATGCCTTAAGTGCGACTCTCAAAACGCAGGCATTTCACAGCCACTTGGGAATTGTCTCCACAGCTCTTTTACAAGTTACAGTCAAGGACACTTAGCAGTGACAGCGTCACAAACCGCTGCAATCTCAGCAAGGAAGGCCCAGCAGCATCTCTGAGCAAGTGCTTTACAAAAATGGGTCAGGTACAAAAGAAGTGAGAGGTGAAGGAACCTTGTCAGCCTTTGAATCTGATTTGAGAAGCTGCCAAAGTGTAAATAGCAACAGTCACTAATGAGGTTCTGATTCTGCCATCACCAAACTCCCAAATTTCCATTAACTAAGACCCAGGTTTTAAGAGGGAAGGGGGTGATGTGTGTGTGTCTTGGCATGTACAAGACTGCATGTAGTGTCATGAGTGTAAAATACACCCCAAGCTATGAGAACATTAATGAAAGTCTCATTAATCCAATTCTCTTTAGTATTTTGCTACAGATCAGATTAGTCCTTTTCTGTCCTGAGAGAGTCAGACTCTCCCCCTTTGGTTCTACTCCATGTGGTGTGTGTTGGTGCAGCACAAGGGTCATTCACACAGACTGACACAGGTGCTGGGCTTGTTCTCAGTGTTTTGACAGGAGAAAAACAAGGGTTATGCATAGAAATGTTTGTAGTGTCAAGGCCTCAGACTAAATTCTTTGGAGCAGGAACTGTCCTCTGCCTTATCCTTGTACAGGAGCCAGACGTGGTCATCCCACTTGGCAGCTTTTTCAGCCTCTAATAAGATCAGGACAATGTTTGCTCCCATTTTGCTCAAAAACAAAGGCTGGACAGACTTTTTTCCAATCTGTCATTTTACACGTACCTAAAACATTTACAGAGCAAAAAGGCTCCTGCTCCTGAGAACAGAATTAACTCGCCTGCAACCCAAACCCCTCCCAATTCCATATTAACAAGTGTGAATAGAGGATGTGCTGAAGGCCAGCCCTGGCCTGTGAGTTCAGCCTGAGACATCTGTAAATGATCTTCAGCAGCGGGATCAGACCCAAAGGATCAGCCTTGGAAGGGCCAGCAGCATCCACAGCCTGCAAACACTGAACCTGAGCCTCTCTCAGGGCACTGGAGACAGCAGAGCTCCAGCAGCAGGAAACATGGAAAAGGCAGCTTGGAAAGGGCCCAGGAAAAACCAACGTGCACTCTGAAGACAGAACTCCTCCAGGTCTGGAAGGAGGAGAGAGAAAACTGTGCCAGGGATGAGGGAGCTTTCCAGGTGCTCCCACAGGTACCCTGGGCTGGGAATGCAGGCAGTGCCTCCAAAAACAAGGAGCTGAAGAAGCCCTTGGTGTCTCAGGTGAAACCTGGACAGAGGTGCTGTGCTCCCAGCCCCATCTCCAGCCAGAACTCCTGCACTGCCAGCACCAGCACCACGTGTGTCACTGTTCTCACAGGAAAGGAGGTGGAGGGGAAAGAAAAGCACAATTCCTATTTGACTCACAACCTGCAGACAGAGAACCACAAAAGAGTGATCACAACAGAGAGGCCTGAAGGGATTCTTTTGGTGCAAGAATGATGCAGTGGGCAAGGGGCAGAGACCCTCAGGCTCAAGGCTCCCCCCAGCCCAGGAGTACAGAGCTGGGATCAGCTTTGGGGGGGGACATAGCCATGGATGTGAGGGAGAGGTAGGGTGAGGCTGGGACACATCACCAATTCATTCCCTTTGTAGAACTGGCCTGACAAGACAGGCTCAAAGCTTCCTCCTCAGGAGGAATGTACACAGAAATGCCACACACCCCCTCCACTCCCAAACCCCCCCAGGAAGTTTCAGAAGTGCCATAATCCACAAAGGACACAAGGTGAATCTCATCCTGAGAAATCCTTCTGCTGTTCCTGGAACAAAAACCTTTGCTGCAAACCCAGGGCTTACCTGAGGGGACAGGGAAGGTCATAAATAGCTTGAGCTTCTCCCAAAACACGTTTGAGGAAAGGCAAAGAATTACCTCAAGGGTCAGGAAAAGAGTCATTTTTAAACACTGTAAACATGCAGGGTGGCAAAGCTGCCTGCCCCAGTTGCCCCAGCTGGCTCTCAAGACGTTGCCTCAGCTTCAGAGCTGAAAGTCTTCTTGTCCTGGGAACAGCTCTGTTCTTCCCACCCTTCTGTCCTTAGCTGGCAGCTCCATCACAAACCATGGCTGGCTCTGTCCCTTTGGCCATGAAGCTCATTGTCCAGTAATCTGTGCTGACATAACCTTTGGGAGAGGCAGTGCAGAGGCCACATTAGATGAGACCATCCCTCAGTGACTGCTCCCATGTCCCATGAAGGGATGGATGTGTGTGTGCTGGAGCTCTTTGGAGAGACCCTGCCCTCAGGGAACACTGGGCTGTAACCCCCAGCATGTCTTGGGTACCCTACACTGCTCACTTTTGACACTGAGCATCTCGTGGGATCCCCCTGTTTGTGTTCCAGGCCACAAACTCCCAGTCCAGAAGGATCACCCACCCTCTGTACTGTGACAATGACACACATCATTTTGGGAGTGACAACAGCACTGACCAGTTTGAAGGTGACAATGACACACCAGTTTGAAGGTGGCAATGGCACACACCAGTTTGGGAGTGACAACAGCACTGACCAGTTTGGTGGTAGCAATGGCACCCACCAGTCTGGAGGTGGCAATGACACACACCAATCTGGAGGTGGCAATGGCACCCACCAGTTTGGAGGTGACAATGGCACACAGCACTGTCCCAGGCCTCAGGAAAGGCCCAGCTGGAAGCAGCCTCCTGACTCCAAGGGATCCCCCAGTCCCTGCATGCCACAGCCCCAGTACTCACCCAAATCCCCAGCTTCCAGTTCCACCTTGAACATCTCACAGTGTCCCCTGCAGGTGTCCAGAGGTGCCACAGTGAGGGTGAGCTGCCCACTCCCAACAGCAAAGAGGCTGTGCAGGCTGTAGCTCTAGGATGAGATGACAGCATTTCAAGAGCCTGCCCAGCTGTCCTTGGGTCTGTCTTCTGCTGGAAGACAACCCACAGGCAGGAGAATAATGTCTGTGGGATGAATTTCTCACCTTATTCCCCAAATCTGGGTGGTGGGTAAGGAAGCAGCTCTCCAGGGATGCTGTCTTGGGGAAGGACTGCAAAGAGGATTCAGGGAGAAATTCCTGCAGAATCAGAGATTTGTTCCTAAACAGAACAAACCAACCCATATTAAAGAAATATCACACCATGATAATGTTTGCATTTAAAAGCTACTTTCCAGACAAAATTCTTCACAAACATTCATGCTTGATAAAGGCATCACAGACTAGTCTTGAGAGCAAAATTTTACCTCTCAGCCTCTAAACCTGCACTCCTTCCTATCTTCCTCTCTGCTCCTGCAGCAGGACCATGTGAACAGGGACCAAACAGATCATGATGGATGGTTAATTTTCGTCTCTTCTCTCCTTTAAATGAACCCAGTCACTGACTGGATGCATTAATTACAAAAGATGCAGAGAGGTGGCATTGTACACAATCATAACTGAAACCACATGGCAAGGCCAGGGGGATCCAAGCTTATTCTCTAGACCAGGAAATGTAACTGGAAAAGGCAGGGTGGGGTTTGTTGTTTTTGACATGATTAATACTTCTGTACCCTGGCCATCCCTCTACCAGCCCTTGCTCTGCATCATTAGAGCTCTGAGTTCTTCATGTCTTGTAGCCACACTAAAAGCTTTGGGTTACNCTGGCCATCCCTCTACCAGCCCTTGCTCTGCATCATTAGAGAGCTCTGAGCTCTTCATGTCTTGCAGCCACACTAAAAGCTTTGGCAAGAAGCTTTTGGTTAAGAGGAGGCAGGATTAGGGTTGGCCTTTTATTCTGCATGAGACCAAACACAATTTGTAGGATCCCCTGGCTTTCTGTTACTTCTCAGTGTTCACAGAAGTCATGGAATCTCTTCTCAGTCAGTGCTGCTGGTGGGGGATTCCCACTGAGCAGACAGGGGTGACCAGAAATGTGAATCAGTTGCCTCAGGTGATCAAACCACAGCCTGAAAAACAGGACTGAGCAGTCACTGGGATATTTTTGTCTTGTAAGGGAAGCAATATCTGAAGTCCAAGCCACAACACTCTATTTTTAGTGCAGGAGTCTCAGAACTCAGCAGTGCCAGCAAGCAGAGAGAAGCCTGTAACCCACTCCTGTATTCCTTCCCTCCAGCTCAAGTGCAATTTGCAAGCACTGGTGGTTCCCACAGGCAGAGTCTGTGTCCATCTCTCACAGGTTTTGTCTCTTGACTCACCAGCGAAATGGGCAGCTCCACAATTCAGCTGAATTTCCTTCTGTTACAACCTCTGCCAGCTCTGCATCCTGGGACTGGAAATGCTTCAGGTCTTCATAGGAGAGATGCTGCCCTGTCTTAAAGGACACAAGACAAAGCTCAAAGCTGTGCACTCAGGGCTCCTCCCTGCTCCCCTTTCCCTCCTCCCAAAGACATCCAAGGTTGCCAAGTTTCCAAATACAATGACCATTAGTCAAAGGAGTGAACTCTCACCCCTCTATCTTCATCCTGGGGTGAAATTCCTTCTTAGATATTATGTTCTCCCTCAGTCAGCAGTTTGAGTTTGTGGGTGAAAGACCCAGGGTCTTTAGCTGGTGCTGCTCAAGGGTTTGGACTAATCACCCAGCCTTATAAATCCATGTATTACCTTGATTAGAAAAGGTTGATGCCTCTGGAACCTTTTTGCTAGTTCTCCCAACTCTGTCAGTATCTGAAGGGTTTTCACAGCAGAACAGACTGTGCAGTTTGCAGGAAGTGCAGAAGTGTTCTGTCTGCAACCTGCTGCCCACCAGTCTTGGCATTCTGGGGAAGAAACAAGAGAAACGTGGTTAATTAAGACCAAAAATGAAATGGAGACAAACTCTATGATAAACTCATTATGCCTAACATGAAACACTGAGATTTCTTACAGTTTCTGAGGGCTGTAGTTAACTCCAAAAGACCAAGTTTCAGTGGGGCTGGGAATGAGAGACACTGTTGCCAGCACATTTTGGAGGTATGGCTGGAGGTTGTGAGACATGGGAGAGCTCCATGGAAGTTCCACAGGCTAAACTACCCTTTCCTTCTCAACAGAAGGATGACACCCTCCTATGTGGTGCAATGAAACTGAAACAAGTCCACAAGCAAAAGAGCAACCTGCTGTGTTATCAAGGAAATAACACCCAGGAGACAAAACGATACAAATCCAGGTTAGAAAGAAGAGCTGGTGCCATGAACCCTGCTAGGAAATATCTGAAATCACCATCCTCCTCTTCACCTCTGTGTTAATTAAGAACTTCTTTGTCCTAGGCAATGTTTGCCCAGTTTGCAGAAGGTGCCAGGGAATGTGGGATTTCACCAAGATTGCTGCTGCTGTTTTGATTTGTTCCATGCATTGACTTGGAGATGAAACAAGGAGAAAAGTCCCAGCATGAGGAATGCCTGGACCACAGCTACATCCATTTTACATTCCAGAAATCATTGTCACACCACAGTCAGCTGAACAATGAACACTGTGTGTGTTTACATCTTCAAAAAGTCAATGTTGACATGAAAGCACAACTTGATGTTTATATCCTGCCCCCCCTTCTCCAGTTTAACAGCCCTCCCAGCCCAAAAAGTAAGCAAACATTATGACAAGGGGCATGTTGAATGAGCAGGACAAGGGTGAACACCCCACGTGTTTCTGTGCTGAAGATGTGCAGCCACCACACTAAGGAGAATATCCTGAGTTGGACCCACAGGATCATCCAGTCCAACTCCTGGCCCTGTAGACACCCCAAAATCCCACCCTCCTTGAGCTCTGTCAGCCTTAGGGCCATGCCCACCACCCTCTGGGGGAAGAACCTTCTCCTGAGACCAACCTAACCCTCCCCTGCCATAAATTTCATACCTGAAGATACAGCAGAAGGAGAAATGGAAGAGCTTCATGGAAATTCCACTTCAAACACCCATTTTGTGGCAGCAATAGCTCTGGTCCCACAGCTTTAATCCCATGGGAGATGTTTAACTTGGGAAGTGGCAGCAAACCCATCCCAGCTCCTGAGCTGTCAGGGTGGGTTAGGAAAAACCCAGGGCCTGGGACACAGGTCACATGAAACACCCAGAGATGTGTTCTCACAACAGGCCCACCCTTCCCAGCACGAGGCAAGACAGCTCATGTGTCCTGGACACGGCTGCAAACTTGGGAAAAGGAGGGGATGGGAAAGGGGAGAAAAGAGTAAAGCCTGTCTGAAAAATAAAGTTGGGAAATCAGGATGCACAGCAGCTTTTTGAGGGGAAAACAACCCCTGCCTGTTCCTTCCAGCACTTCCAGCCATGCTCACAGTCCTGCACAGGGGAAATAATGCATGAACAGCACTTAAGAGGAAAGCTCTTGTTTTATTTTCCCCTCTGACATCTGCAAACAGGCAACAAGGAATGTTAGAGAGGATTTAGGGTCACTGGGACATGACAGCAAGGAGTAGATTGGGATTCATTTTGCTTCTCTCTTGCTGAATGTTTCCAGTCGGCTCCCAAATGCTGCATTTCCCACCCTACTGCTGGGATATGGACTGAAAAGGGATCAGGATATAATTCCTAGTCTTTTTGGGAGATGCATCTACACTGCTTTCAGGGAAAGGGGGAAAAAAAGCAAAACAAAGTGTAAAATCCTCCTTGCGAGCACAAGTCCCAGTCTCATGAGAAAATGCTCCGAGGTGCTTTCCCTCCCTGCTCACCAGAGAAGAAAAGCAAATCTTTGTTCCCCTGCCCGGAGAAAGCTTCACTTTTACAACAACAAAAAAACTCAACTCACAAAAAACAGCTGGTCAGTGAGGGGAAACAAAAGGCTGAAAGATCTCAGCAGAGAAAGGGCAGTCGCCACGAAGAGAGCAAGAAAACATCTCTTATGGTCTCGCCATCAGATGGGGAGCACCAGAACTGTAATTTCTCTCTGGGCAAAACTCAGGAAACCTCATCCCAGACCATTAGGCACAGTTGTCCCCAAATTTTCGCTCCGGGCTCAGGGCAGTAACCCACGGAATGGGATGCTAATCAGCTTGACAGTACAGAGCTTGATTCCTCTTTTGAGCCAGGCTGGGATATTTGCATTCTCAATTGCTCGATTCAGGAGGTGATTTCTTTTCCCCATGAATAACCGAGCACGCATTTCAAATGCTGCAAGTGGGGTTGTGGGATTTTTTTTTTTTTTTTGGTAATTAATCTTTTAGATTTATTGTGGAGGGTGTTAGTCTGTGCACCAGCATGTGTGTGACTGGCATGACAAGTACAGGCAGCCCCTGCCCTTCTCAGGGAGGGCGGGAGGAGAGACAGAGGAGCCAACATGAACCGCACACTGGGGAACAAGGCAGGATTTTACCCAGGGTGTTTCTTTTCTCCTCTTACCCTCCCTGCATTCCTTTTACATTATCACCCTCCCCAGACACCCTGGGGGGCTGTTTTGGTGGAATTGGAGCTGGCTGGCTGGGGATAGAATGGAAGATGGGCTGTCCAGCCCAGCACAACCATCACAGCAGCTGCTCCACTGAACTGCCCATTCTGTGACAGGAGTGCTGGCTGCTCCCACCCAACTCTCCTCTGTGCCTTCTCACCCCCTTCTGAAGGGCAGCCTTCACTTGTCAAGCAGAACCTCACTTCCCCATAACCACTTAATACTCCCTTTTCTGTGTTATTACTTCTCCAGGACAAGAGTTGTCTTCTCTCTGTGCCAGGAGAGCTCCTGCCAGCACAGCCAGGGCTGGGATTTCCAGCTGCTCACACAGCACACACCAAGAGATAACAACTTTCCCTTGAAACACATCTATGATTAATGCTACAAGGAGTTTATGACTCGACTCTCCACTATGCAGACAAATAATTTACAACTCAACATCAATTTAAAATGAGGACCCCGCCCTTCTTGGCCGTTTCCACGGAGGATCTCCCAAATTTCTGGCTGTCCCCAGCACTACAAAGGGGTGTGTGTGCACAGCCCCAGAGATGCTGGGTGTGGGTGATCAGATTGAAAGCTCAGAGGTTACTGAGAAGACCTGGCCCTGCTTCTGCCCATTGCAGCAAAGCAAATGAACTGATGGAAACTTGCCCACGTGGATCTGGGAGCAGGATCTGAGCAAGCCCTGCTCTCTTTTAGGGACCATATGGAGGGCGCAGGATCAATCTGTCAATGCAGCAGGTTCAAAGGGACCCTTCTGTATCCTTTTGTTCCTGCAGGATACAGAGCCAAGGGCTGCTCCTGACCCTAACAAAGTGCTGAAAACATCAAACCTCCTGTGTGTAGAACTGCAGGTGCTGAGGCAGCTTGCTGGCTCCTCACCAAGCTGCTTTGCTGCCCAGCACTCAGGACTGCAAGGCTGGAACAATCTCCAGCAGGAATTCTGGGCCCAGGGAAGGGAGATTCCCCCAAAACTTCAGGTGGTGTGTCCACAGGGGCTGTTGCTGCCATCACCCATGGTAACTCCAAGGAAGTTCCCCAGAGGGCTGGTTAATGCACCAAGCACCTCCACAACCTGCAAAGGTTGGTTCCAAATGCCTGATTTCTCTTTCTGGGGATGAGATTGTTCCCCAGTCCCACAAATGCCTCACCAGGGACCAGTGCTGGGAGTCTCAGGCAACTTCAGCAAGCCTTGGATGAATGAGGGCTCCCAAGAATGGCTGTGCACTGAATATTCCCCAGACATTTCTTTGTTCTTTCCTGCAGGTCCACTGTACAAGCCTGGCTGTTCCATTAAAAGCTGATTGTGGGATTTTGCCCCACTCAGGTGAGACCCCACCTGCAGAGCTGCCTCCAGCTCTGGGACCCAACATCAGAAGGACGTGGAGCTGCTGGAGTGAGTTCAGAGGAGGTCATGGACATGCCCCAAGGGCTGGAGCTCCTCTGCTCTGGACACAGGCTAGGAGAGCTGGGGGTGTTCACCTGGAGAAGGGAAGGCTCTAGGGACACCTCAGAACCCCTTCCAGCCTAAAGGGACTCCAGGAGAGCTGGAGAGGGACTTGGGACGAGGGCCTAGATGGACAGGACAAGGGGGAATGGCTTCCCACTGCATGGGGGCAGGGTTAGATGGGATATTGGGAAGGAATTCTTCCCTGCGAGGGTGGAGAGGCCCTGGCAGGGCTTGCCCAGGGAAGCTGTGGCTGCCCCAGCCCTGGAAGTGTCCAAGGCCAGGCTGAACAGGGCTTGGAGAAACATGGTCTAGTGGGAGGTGAACCTGCCCATTGCAGGGGGTGGGATGAGATGAACTTTAAGGTCTCTCCTGACCCAAACCATCCTGTGACTCTATGATAAAGGGACCAGGAGATCCCTCAGTGCTCTGACATCCAATTCCTACCACCCCAGAAGGGCTGCAGCTCCATACCCTGCTTCCAGATGCTGGATTTTACAGTGCTGCTTTCCATCATTTTAGGGGCAGGGATCTGCAAGGTCCAACCTTTATCCTTAGACTGAAGCTGCATCTCATAACCTGCTGTTATTGCTCTGACAGCCAAAGAATGTACAGGTTGCTCTTGCTCTGGAGATCTGACAAGCCACTTGCTGCCTTGGCACCACTGCAGGCTCAGATACCCCTTGAGGAAACAGCTTGGAACCTCTGCTATGCCACTACAGCAAGATATGCTACATGCTTATCACCACATCCCCCTTTCCAGATTTTACAGAAAGATAAACCAGGATTTAAAAAACTCAAAGCAATTTAGACATCAATTCATGATCACAATCTATGGCATGGGTAAATCCCATCATTCTTACTTTACAGATGTAGAAATTCCAAGCTCTGTAGTTACCACATGGCACAGTTTGGAAGAGGCATTTGGAGCACTTTGTTGCCTAAGCAATGTTTCTCAAACCCCATCTTGCTGAAATTCTTCACCAGGCTAAAAATTAATTTGATCATTTACAATGTCATGTCAAAGTCAGGCTAAAGTGATGGATTCTTAAGTAAGTCAGGCAGGAAACATAAGGATTATTAATTACAGCCTGGGAGTGCTGATTAAGGACTGCATCACAGTGGGGGTTTAAATATATACTCCAAAGAGTGTCTCTGGCCAGCACAAGATCCTCACCCCTTCCTCATATTGAACTTTTATATTCAGTATGCTCAGAGCTACAATATTTATGCCAGGAGAAGAAAGTACCTCCCAGTTTGGTCCCCAGCATTTTCAGGAACAGCCAGGAACAAAATAACAGCTACGAATAAACCCATCAAGGAACCTTTATTGTTGTTCTGGGTAAGGAGTCAACAGCTCGAAGAACTCCTCATTCAGCTCACTAATGGGTACCGGCTGCTCCAACAGCCCAGGCATGATTAGTCAGTCTTTAGCAAAGCACGAAAATGATTTTGATCCAACGAGACATTGTGAAATCAAGTCTGCTGAGCCGAGCCCAAGAGGAATTCACAGTCCACTGGGGCAAAAGAGCATTATTTCCAGGAGAAATCTGCACCTACCAATCTAGAAAATGGAAGGCAGGGGCCAAACTGTCAGGAAAACATCCAAAGTCCACTCCAGCTGCACCTCTGGTTACCTGCCCCAGGCAGCTTGTGCTGCTCTGGCAGTGGCTGCATGAACAATCTGCCTTGAAGGAAGAGCTTGTGAAACAAATTCCCCCCCAGTTCTGTCACCTGCCTGCTGGTGCCTTCAGCCTGGAAAAGGTTTGACATGTGTGTGTCACAAAAGGGCTCTGCCAGGCCATTAAATGCCTCTGCAACAGACCACCCATGGCAAATGCTCTTCCCAGGGAAGCAAATCCAAAGTGAGAATTCACTTGCTCTGTAATTGAGAAAACAAATCCTGGAGGCGTCACAATATAGAAGCAAAAGGAAGAGTTTCTCATGTTCCAGAGTACCACAATGATTTGGAGTGAGTTTACTGCCAGCAAATCCAAATAAACAGTGCACTGGCTGAACAGGGGCCAAAGTAAGGCCGTGTATGAACAGGCTGGCACCGCCCTGCTCTGCACAGTCAGCCTTTTTATCCCCTTTGAACGAGCCAACACACGTCTGTTGGTCTCTCAGGTTATATCACAAAAGGGTTGTTTACACACACACACAAGATCAGCTGAACTGGCAGCTGTGCAGATGGGAGGGAGCCCTGCATGGTCTGTGACCCACAACTACCTCCAAATGCTCCAGCCCCCCGAGCGGGTGCACTAGAACAGGCACCAAAACAACAGCCAAAACCAGCCTGACTTTGCTTAGGACAAAACAAAGTCCTTTGTGAGCAGGAGGAAAGAGCCATGCTGAAAGCAATGAGTTAGAAATCAGAGCCTGTCTTACCTCCCAAGCAGATTGTTGTGCAACCTTTCCTTTAGAGCAGGCCCGTGTTCCCTGGGCTCAGACACGCCTGGACCCCGTGGGTCAGACACAGCGTGGGCTGCAAAGCCCATGGGGAAAGGCTGGCTGGATACCTGGAAGCTCATCCCACACTGCACTCAAGAAGCAGAAAGCCCATCTTTGTGCAAGGCAGGAGTGCTGGATTGCTCCCTCTCTGCACAGAGCTGTGCCAAGGATAAACACACTTCAAGGCTACAGTCAGAGCAGTGAAAGGAAATGTGTTTGGCCCCTCGCAGGCTGCCTGCAAAGGGTTAAGACCAGAGAGAAGACAGAGGCTGGCCAGGAGCCAAGGCAAGCCTCCAGCTAACCCCAAGGTGGCCAGCCAAGAGGCAGAGGCTGCTGCCCTCTCCCAGTAACCAGCTGCTGTCCTCCCCCAGTAACCCAGCCTGCTGTGACCCATCCCCACAAATAGCTCTGGCACCCAGCAGGCCTTGGGACGTGACAGTGACAGGCCATTTACAAGGTGCTGCTAAACACTGCCCCTCCAGCTGGGTTCCCTGCTCTGAAATAATTATGTCTAAACCCCACAGACATGATTTTAGCCTTACTGGTCTAAGGCAAAAAGGAGTATTTAACACAAGGGGCGTTCTTTGAGCTGGGGGTAACTGGCACAGCATCCCTTTTCCAGTGCTGATTCCAGGTGTGGTGACCCAGTTAAATGTAGGATGAGTGTGGCCAGAAGCAAAGCTGGATTGTCCTCGAGGCCATGACAACCCCCTGCTATCACATCAGTGCAAGTTGTGTCATTGTTGGGTCACAGCAGACATCAAAATTCATAGTTAGGTGTTAATAAAGCTATAAGGATGACACAGTTATGAAGGGAAAACCACTGAAAATCAAGTAGAGTGACCACCACTATGGTTTTAAAACTTCTGTTAGAAGAGAAACCCCCTTTTCATTTGGCTTTGATTATTCCAGACTTTAAGAGCTCATATAATTACTTCCTAATGCTTGTAAGGGAGAGGGAAGTACTTGTACCCCTACTTTTCACTAAAGAAGTGAAACACAGAGGGAATAACTGGCCCATCCCAGCCTATGCCAGAGGACAGAAATGAATCCAGGTAACACAGACCCTGCTTTCTCCTTGGAATAGCAATAGATAGCAATGAGTTAGCCCATATGCCCATCAAAATCCACTGTGCTCCTTACAGCAGGGAGACACAGAGGTCTGACAACCCATCACCTCCCTGGGGCTATATGAAGCCCTGATGCATCCAGGCAAGACCTGCAGGCCTGAAACAGCCAGTGTGACCCAGAACTGAGGCTTTCACAAGCTCTGCATAAACACCAGCTCAGGAAGAGCAAATGCAAACCACATTTCCACAGAACTTCTCCCCAGCTGAAGGGATCTTGCCCTGGGAAAACAGCTGAAAGAGAAGCACGGATGCCAAAGCCAAGGGTCTAAGAGTCAGCTTTGAAGGAACAAAGGGTGAGAGCACTAGGTTTAATATGGGAATTGATCTCGGGCAGAAAGCCAGCAAGCAACAGAGCACAGAGAGAGGCAAAAAGGAAATTTACTTTGGACATAATCCTACAAACTTCAGGCAAGAGAGCTTTGTGGATGCTGCTCCTCACCTCGGCTGCTCAAAGGTCCACCCACAGCCACCACCAGACAGGCAGCCCTTGTCACCCACAGCATGGCTCCTGGGTGAGGGGACAAGGATGGAGGTCAGCTCACCACGAGCAGGAGGGAGAAGGGAGCACATCCTGCACTCCTGCTCCTCCCAAAGCCCCATCACTGCTCCGACATGGGGCTCTTGGGGGAAACCGAGCGACTGAGCCTGCCTTGTCCTGCAACACAAACCTGGCTGCTCAGCCCACACCTACCAGGGGACAGGGCTCCAACCTCAACCCCGCACACAGGAAAGCTGCCCCCCAGCTCAGGAGGGGCAGCACATCCCAGGCTGCAGCCCCACAAGGAAGGAAGCAGACCCTCCATGCACCCACGCTGGCCTCGGCTGGGCCGTGTCTGCCATGGGGGAACTCTGCCAGCACCGCCGGTGGGCCGAGGCAGCTCCACACTGACAACAGGTGGCTTTCAACAAGAACAGCCCCAGCTGCTTTTGAACTGGTGCCCGAGCACACAGAGCTCCAAGTTTCATCCTCAGCCCCCTCAACATTTTCATCAACCAGGCTCTGTGGAAGGAAAGGAAGAGCAGTCTGTACAGCGAGTCCCTTCAGGAGAGGTTTTCTCTGCTGCTCAGTCTCCCTGCACATGTGCATTGTAGGGAAGAGGAGACTGAGAGGGGATCTCATTAATGCATATAAATGTCTCCCGGGGGTGCCAAGAGGATGGTGCCAGAGTCTTTTTGGTGGTGCCCAGTGACAGGACAAGGAGCAATGGCCATAAACTAAAACAGAAGTTTCACCTCAACATGAGGAAGAACTTCTTTCATGGAGATGGCAGAGCCTGGAGCATGGAGTCTCCCTCTCTGGAGACATTCCAAATCCACCTGGACACATTCCTGTCTCACCTGCTCCAGGTGACCCTGCCTTGGCCAGGGGTTTGATCTCCAGAGGTCCCTTCCAACCCATACTCTTCTGGGATTCTGTGATCAGAGAACACCAGGCAAGACCTCCCAGCAACAAACAGGATGAGAAGCAGACCACAAGGCCAAAAAATTAGGGGCAAAATAGTACAAATGTGCACAAGGCAGGGCTGAAAGAGCTTATTAAACAACCCAGCCCCACGCTGTGAAACTCCCCTTTCCAGATCCCTGCTGGATGGCTTTACCAGCAGCCTCTCAGCAGCAGGCTGTGAAGGTGACACCAGTGTCACTGGGACAGCCCTGGTGGCCACAGCTGCCTGCTGGGAAGCCAGGACACGAGGGATTCCCACAGGAACCCTGCCAAGGTTCAGGCTGGGTGCTGCACTCTCCCATTCAAAGAGCCAGGGTCTTGTCCAGGCCCTTTACTGAGGCAGGATCAAAGTCACCCCAGTCACCCCTCACCAATCTGTTAATTGGGACATGTTGTGGCTTCCACCACAACCTAATACTGTGGAGAAGCAGAGTGGAAATTGCCTCATGCCCTTGTCCCCTCTCCTCCTTTCCCTGGAACTGGCTTGCTGCCCACCCTACTGCTCACCACTTCTGCACATTTCCAGGACTCAGGGCTGCATGAGGGATTTTGTGTGCATTTAAACAACATCAAGTCCTTCCTCTCCATCCACTCTTCCCTTCTCCCCTGTTCTTTTTGGTGTTTGCCCATCTCCTCACCATTCAGCTTGTTTTCCCAAAGGTAGCCTAGAATTGCTCCTGCTCTTATTTATCTTCACAAGAAGATGCTCATGATTTCAGGCAACCCTTTTCCTACAAACCTTTTGCTGTCCCATGGAACCTCCCTGAGCTCTCCTCAAAACAACCTTGTGGTAACTGAAGGAAGAACCTGTCAACTTTCTGGACAAATATCATGGAATCACCAAACGGGGTGAGTTGAAAGGGACCTTAAAGGTCATCCAGTTCCACCCCCTGCCATAGGCAGGGACACCTTCCACTAGCAGAGGTTGCTCCAACCTGGCCTTGGACACTTCCAGGGATGGGACAAGCACAGTTTCTCTGGGCAACCTGTGCCAGGGCCTCCCCACTCTCACAGGGAAGAATTTCTTCCTGATATTCCATTTAAATCTGTTTTCCATCAGTTTAGGGCCATTCCCCCTTGTCCTGTCACTCCATGCCCCTGTGAAAAGTGAAACAAGCATTAAAGTTCCCACATCCATACAGGAGCAGAGGGGTGTTCACTTGTGGCAAAGCTGAAATGCAGTAGATAAGATGGCTCCTAATGTCAGGTGCTTATCACAGCCATCTCCTCACCTTTGTTTTTCATTCCCAGAGAGATCCCTGTGTCTAAGGAAGGAGAGGAACAATGGGGGATACCCTGCCCCACCCGTACAGACCCCAATCAACAGCAAACCCACGTCAGAGGAAGAGAGGGAGACACACAGAGAATACAGAATGGTGCTGGCATTTCAGGGAGCCCTTTTTAGCTCGGCCAGGAAGGTCAGAGCCAGCACAGACAACTCCAACACAAAGAGGTGCCCAAGCTAAATATAAACCCATCGAGGGCATGGCTTCAGGAGTTTGTTTTTACAGTGAGCCGACAGCCCATCAACACCGTGCCACGTCCCTGCTCCAAATAATTCCCAGCTTTGTGTTTTAGCAGGGAGGCAGAGCCCAGGCTCGAGCCCATCTGCCAGTCCAAGTCAGTGGAAATGATTAGCTGACAATGAGCAATAGCCAAACTTTTCCACTTCTATTATGCCATTCTAGGAAAATCCATGATGTTCCTCTCCCGTGATGGGATCACCTCATTAGGGAGCCCTTATCTGACTTCCTCACACACACACACTGCCCTTAATGTTGTATTAACTGTTATAAACACCACAGCACTCAAGCCCCCATTCCTTTCACAAGATACCACTTGCCAAAACCTACTTTTCCCTAAACCCAGGTCACACGTTGAGGTTTCTACATTTTGCTCAGAGATAGCAAAATTTGGCTGAGAAAGTGTTGTTGCATTACTCAGAAAAAGTAAGAAAAGGTGACATTTACCCAGCAGAGCTACCCCAGTTCTGCTTCTCAGAACTGCAGAGATTTCTAGAGGAAAGGGAACTCTTGAGGAAGAAAAAGCCTGAAGTGTTAAAAGCCAGGGAAAGAGAATGTGCAAGAAGGAAATTATCAAGTTAGAGATAAAATATGCTCCAGCCCCAATGAAGACAGAATTCAGCAGGCTATTTTTAAATACAGTGGCAGGAAAAGAGAAAACCACGATGCCGAGCCAGTAACACATTTGCTATTTGGTGCCCTGGGTGTTATTTGGTGCCTCAAACGACTCATGGGGCTGGTATTTAAGTTGGTATTTCTTGCTAGGCTTATGTTACAGCAGAGGAATCATTGCCTTACTCTCCAGCATGTACTTCTTGGCAATGGGCAGAGGGAGCAGGCGGATGTGGCCGAGCAGGGAGCCCCAGGCCTGGGCTCTGGAGAGTGGAGCTTCAGGAGGCAGAGGGTTGTAGGGCTGGATCACGAAGTAAACAGTCAGCAAGACCAACCCCAGGGTGAGCAGGCCCTGTGAGGGGAAACAGGCACAGAATTAATTATGCTGCAGGGAGCTGAGGTGTCCTCTGAGCAGGACACACCTTCTGGCTGGTAGGGAAGGGCTGTGGTTGTGCACTGCAGGATGAACGCTCCCATTTTCGCTGTGGTTCCTCGTTCAGTTGCAATGCTATTTATGTACAGAGCTGTCACTCAGGTTTATTATTAGGGCTGCCCATGGATGAAATTAAACAGCCTTCAAACCCAAACCACACAACTCTGTTCCCATATTTCAGCACTGCAAATAATCCAGTATGAGATCAATGAGGATTACCTGCAGATAGTTCCGATTCCTCCCACCTGATCAAATAAAAGCTTGCTCTCCTGCCACCCCTCTTACACAAGGAAAACCCTGTGGCTTTTGCAAACACCCATCAAGCCTCCAAACACTTTGGCAGAGTTGGCACCAGCTCCCTCCTCCATACCAGAATCCCAAATAAGCCTCCATGAGATGACATGACGCATTTCTCCCCCCGGCCAAAGTCAAACTGAATCAACAGCAAAAAACAAGAACAGAAGCTGAAAGTTCAAATTTGCAGTTTCCTGTTCTCCTGCCTCATTTTACAGCTTTTTATAGGACATGAGGAAGAAAGCTTGGATTTTTTTTTTTTATCCAACAGAAACCATTGCAATGGTTTTGTAAAGATGACTTTAAAGTATTACTGAATATTATATCAGTGGGAAGGTTTTCATCCTTGGAGCAAACACCTGCTCTAGT
The DNA here is from genome assembly GCA_013396655.1 of Campylorhamphus procurvoides. NCBI lineage: Eukaryota > Metazoa > Chordata > Aves > Passeriformes > Dendrocolaptidae > Campylorhamphus > Campylorhamphus procurvoides. Next base: position 5,316 of record WBMV01003822.1, on the reverse strand, counting down.
GGAAGGTGTCCCTTCCCATGACAGGGCCTTGGAATTAGGTCATCTTTAAGGCCCCTTCCAACCTAAACCAGTCTGGGATTCTGTGATCTCAAACCTACCTAACAGCAGCATCCTTTCACCCACTTTCCAAAACTTCTTACAGCATCTTTTAGTTAAGGCTTTGAAAACACTTTTTCTACCATCAAGCAGGATGGTAACAGGTTTGTTTTAGAGATTGGAAGGAGAATAAAGACAGGTAGAAGTTTGTGGTAGGATTAAAAACAAGAGTTGGGTTCATCATTCAACCCTGAACTTTGAGAATTTCCATCCTCATATTTCCATTGAGGCTGCCAACACTGGGAATCTTTATCTGAAAAATCAAATCAAAAGCTCATTATTTAATCATTTAAGGGAGAGGAAGGTGTTGACATGGTAAATTCTTAGCACACATGAGCAATTTCAAATCTTGGTCAGCTGCCTCCTGCTCTCAAACCAGCTCATAGCATGAAGGAAGCTACACTTCCCAGCTTTTTAAACAAAGATCTTGAAATTTCACCAAGAAAATGCAGTGGTAATTAAAAGGTTTGGGTGCAAAAGGAAGGCTCTGACCCTTCAATGATGGGTACATGCACAGAAGACACCTTACCTTGTAGAGAGCCACTAGGAGAGGGTACCGTGGAGGGCCCCTTTGGGGCTCATTCCTTTCCAAGAGCTGCTTGATGAACTTCTCAATGGCTTTTTCTGACATGCCACACTGGTGGCCAGTCTGTCTCACCAGGTCAATTGTCTCGGAGAGCTTGTCATAGATGCTGAGCTCATTGACCAAAAGCTCCATGGTCTCCGGTGAGAAATCCCTGCGGAGAGATTTGGGGTGTGACCAGAAACCCCTCTGTGGGGGATGCCAGGAAGGTGGCAATGCCCAGGAGAGCAGGAAGGCTTCCTCTGGGGCAAACCTGCCCCCCAGCCAAGAGCACAACCCTCAGCTGCAGCCCTGACAGTCTCTGCTGCTTTCAGGATCTCCCGACTCAAAGAAGCCGTGAAATTCCCTGACAGGAGCAAAATGGGCTGAGATTCGCAGCTTATGTAAATGAACAAAGGCCCCCAGAAATCAATGGAACTCCATTTATTCGGCTGTTCCCAACGAATCCGGCCCATAAAGCGATTGCTCACCCAGCACAAAAGCCAACAATGCAAAGCTGATCATCACAAGCTGCAGCCCAAGTTAAGCTCCCCGGCGCTATAATTTTAGTTGCTTCTTCTAACCCGGATTTGTTTCCATGAAGTCCCCTGTCAGCAAGAGGAACAGGGCACAGAAACAGGCAGGATGTGTGGGGCAAAGTTCAGGGGTTTACAATTTGTTTAAATTTTTGCAACCTAATGCCCAGGCCAACTGATTATTGAGTAACAACAAGGTGATAGCAGCTGCTCTGCAAGGCAACAAAGCCCCCACCTTCCTCTCCAAGTCTGCCTGCAGGTTGTCACAGGCAGAAATGCCACAGAACTAAACACCCCAGCAAGAACACAGGCTTGTAAGAACACATCTAGGAGCAAGAAACGTTAAATGGCCAAAAAAAAGGAGATGTGTTCCTCTCCCACAAAGGTCTCGCCTTCCCAAGAGCAGCAAACGGGCTGAAGAAAAGATGAAAATAAATTGCTGGACAAGGGAAAAGCTGCCAAGGTGAGAATCCAGTTGTTAGAGAGACATTTTGCCTTGGAAAAAAACTGCTGGAGGAAGGGGAGCATCTGGGAGCTGTCACTTTGCCTCTCGTTTCTGAGCTGGGAAACTCTAACCTGGATCAAACTGGGACAACTGGGCAGAGTTTAGCAATGCTCTGCCCTTAAAGCACACGCTGAAGATCATCATGGAAAACCACAAGAAGCACAGTCAGTACTCCCAGCTGGAAATCAGGTCCCTGTCCCCCTTTTGCACTAAAACTACCTGACCTCAGGAACCAGCTCATGCTGACAAGTCCTGTGTAAAAGTGCCACCTAAACTGAGATTTGCTCAGCTGGGACTCGCTCTGGCTGCTCCCATAGCACCAATCAGCAATGCATGCATGGATGGATACAAAAAAAATAAGATTTTCTTGTTAGGTAACCAAATTTGAACTCTGATTTGCCTTTACAGCACTGGCCAACAGCTCTGTCCCTAAACCATGTGCTCCTACATGTCAGAACTCAAACAGTACCAATTTTAGTATCTTTTTGTCCATCCTGCTAGGGTGTAGTTCCAAAAAAACCCTAATTCTTCACAGAATTACCAACTTCAGCCATTGCTCCTCTCCTCCCAGGATCAACTCCCCGTCCTGCTCTTGCACACTTGTTTATGTGATGAATCAGATCAGGAAAATTATCTGGCTGGAAAATAACCCTGATTTGTTTGGTCAGCAGCTGCCTAAGCATCCAAGTCCAGCAGTTTATGTCACATGTTCTATTAACATCAGGGTCAAATTTCTAGCCACAGCCTTACAAACACCAAGAGGGTAAAATGCCAAATTAAAACCCAGCCCCAAGTGCACAATGAGAACACACTGCACTACATTGCCAGCTTAATTAGCTCCTGGCCCTCTTTTACCAACATTCCCTGCGTTCCATGCAAATATTTGTCCCAGATCTTACCACCTGAGCAGCCCCATGGGCAAGCAAAGCTGCCCCAGAGCAGGCTGGATCAATAATATCTCATTATAGATTAAGTTCTCCAAGGCAGGGACCTTTTCTTCTCGCCTGTAAAGCACCTGCCACACACATGATGACAAAAACAAGCCATTGCTTTACTACCTTCCATTCATGCAACACCCTGATTCAGGTAACAACAAGAGCCAGCACATCTGCAGGATATTAAATGCCCTTTTTTCCTGATTTCTCCAGTTGCCTCGACACTATAGCTAAATGGTCTGAAAGGTTATCTAGAGTCCTCTGGCTGCCAGTGCCAAAGCTTTCACGTGTGAAGCTGTCCTGTGCCGAATTCCAGGGGATTCATCAAGCTTCCCCTGCTTGTAGGATCTGCCTGGAAGCACTCAGAACAATTATCCACCCAGAAATGCTGTCAAACACAGTGGTTTCCCCCTCTTCAAACCGCACCAGAGTCCTACTGTGACACAACCCCAAGATCCATCCCATTTCCCACCCCTCCACATTTACATTCCACTCCAAGCAAACACATTTGGAGACAAGCCCTGCAAATCACACCCACTAAAAACTCAACGCAGCCCCTCCACAAAGTCAAGAGTAACCCAATCCTCTGCTAGGAAAGAAGGCATTTTGCCCCCACATTGCTGGGAGAACAGATGAGGCCTTAAAAATCAAATAACAACCCATGATTTGCTTTTCTATTCCAATACAATGGACAGAACAACCCTCACACACACTGAGCTGGGCTCCTCCCTTGCACACCCCTCGGAGAACCCTTTAAAGGAGGAATCCATGTGTTATTCTGTTTTTTTATAAACTCCAGCACCCCAGGAGGAATCAGCAGCTCCCCCCAAACACAAACGGCCCTGGTTTAAAAGGTTTGCACCCAAGCAGCCAGTTCTGCCCGGGGTGTTTAGGGCGAGGCTTTAGAAGGTAAATACTAAGAGATAAATACTGCTGAAGGAGTCTTTCCCTTTTAAAGGGAAAGCTTGCTCACCGTGCTGGTGAGCCTAAACCAGAACATATATATATACATATGTATATATAAATACACGCACACATATATTTATAAATACATATATATTCACATATACACAAATATATACACACACATAAAAATATGTACATATATATACAAATAGAAATATACATATAGAAATATATATATACCCACACATAGAGAAATATATATGTAAACATACATATATACATATACACATATATATATAAAAATTACGGATATTTACATTTATGTGTTTCTATATTTCTATATGTATATATAGGTACATATTCTTATATGTATGTGCATATATATACATATATACACATATATATAGATATACAAACGTATATAGATGATGATACATATATACCTATACACATACATATATACTCATATATATGTATATATA
>WBMV01003820.1:991-43972 GCA_013396655.1 Campylorhamphus procurvoides | reverse complement strand
AGGATCGCACTCACCTCATCCCACCTCATCCAGGAGCAGGGTTTCCTTCATTCCCACCCCACCTCATCCAGGGGTAGGATTCCCCTCATTCCATCCCACCTCACCCAGGGGCAGGATTCCCTTCATTCCATCCCTCCTCATCCAGGGGCAGGATTCCCTTCACCCCATCCCACCTCATCCAGGGGCAGAGATCCCACTTACTCTCACCCCACCTCATCCATGAGCCAGATTTCCCTCACTCCACCCCACCCCACCTCATCCAGGGGCCAGATTCCCCTCACCCCATCCTACTCACCCCCATGAGAAGAATTTCCCTCACCTCATCCTGCCTCATCTAGGGGCAGGATTTCCTTCATCCCCATCCCACCTCATCCAGGAGCAGAGATCCCACTCACCCCCATGGGCAGGATTTCCCTCACCCCACCTCATCCAGGAGCAGGAATCCTTCCCACCCCACCCCACCTCATCCAGGAGCAGGAATCCTTCCCACCCCACCTTCCTCGGCCAGAGCCACTGCCCTTCCCAGGCAGCTCCCTCCTCCAGAGGGTTTTCCCCCTTTCTGGAAGCTGAAGGGCTTTGTTGTTGTGCCACACCTGCCAGAAAGGGGCCATTTTAAAGCCATCCCCTCCCAACCCTCCCCGAGGCCGAAGGATTTGGGAGCAGCACTGCCAGGGAGCCAAGCTGGGAGGAGGAAATTCTGAGGCATCTTCCTGCAAGGCTTCAGTTCCCTCTGGAGCCTCCTGGATCCCCCAGTTCCCTCTGGAGCCAGAGCCGGTCCCACAGGTGGGCTACACCCAGCAAGGGGCTCTGGTATTGCTTCACCCGCTTCCACTCACACCCTGTTCTGTAGGAAAAAGGGGTTTATCCAGCCATTTTCCGTTATTTGAGGCTGCTGGGGAGAGTAATTTGCCATTTCCTCCGGAGTCATATTCCATGTGAGCTCACCCACCGGTGCTCCAGGTATCCTGGCTCGTCAGGCAGAGCGGGTGAGCTGAGCTGTGATGTTTAGATATACAAATTACATCCTAATTTGCGTCGGTGAGTGTAGGATTTCCCATGGTAATGATTAACAGTTCAGAGACAGGCTCGAGGAAGTGTTGGGATAACGGAGTGTGTGATTCGAGCCAGTGGAGCGGGAGGGGGGGTTTTTTGGGAGGAGAGAGGGGGGTGGAAAACGATCAAAGCTCAGTTGGTGCCGTGTTTAGGAGTGACTTAACGAAGGTCCTGAGATCCTCGGGAAAACCGGAGGGAAAACTTGCCAGGGAATGCGCTGCCGTTCTCAGCTTTGTCTCGCAGAGCGTGTGACAGACGTGGCAGCCCCGCGTGTGTTGGGAATTGCACACACGTACACGCTGGTGCTTCCCCTTCGGGCCCTCAGAGCAGGAGAAGGGGATGCAGATGATGCCCAAAATGAGTGTAAACGGAGGAAACATCATCTCGGGAAGTGCAAGACAATTAGGCACGTCCCACAGCCTGTGCTGCTGAGCCCCGCTCCGGGGAAATGTGATGTGTCACTGGGTTGATGAACTCTCCCTTAGATTCTCTGCAAGGATCTGGAAGCATCCATGGATCCAGGTGGGATCTCTGTGGGATCAGCCACCTTCTCCACAGCTCAGAATCACACCCTGCATCCCACAGACATTTACCTATCCCTAGAGGATTTCCTGACCAGTTGCCTTTGCAAGAAATTAAGAGAGCAAAATGCCTCTATTTTTTAAGAGGGAGGAAAAAAAAGCCTCCTTTAATAAATTTATTGATTCTATTTATGCAACAAAACCTCACTGCACTGAAGGCTGTGTTTACATCCAGTGACTGCAGCATTGTCCAGTGACATCAGTCCGTGGGGTGACTGATTCCACTGCTACATTTTTCAGCTGCTGCAGGAGGAGAGCTCAGGCTTTTCCTGAAACTAAGGCAGAAAGGGAGAAAGTCCTTGCTTTGTTCTAAAAATGGGCTTATGGGTCATTAAAAATATTAACGCTATTTTGAAACGGATCAAACTTTGTCCCAGTTACTCAGGCCTGGAAACTGGCAGCTGCTCGGTGTAACCCTCCTTTGTTTCAGGGAAATAATTGGCTTTTTTAAAGCTCACAGGGCATGTTGGGGTGAGTGAGTGTAGGGCATCCAGAAGGTGTTGCCCCTGGTCAAAACTGGGTCACTGGCACATCCCTGGGAGCTCGTGCAGGGCTGTGTGATGCATCCAGAGCAAGATTTAGCCTTGGGCTAGAGGTCAGCATCAGGCTATGCCTCATTTGAAGCTCTTCCTGAACATGCTAAGTGGTGCACAGACCTCAAAACAGCTGCGAGTTGAATGCTTGAGGCAGCTGAAGATGATAAAAAAAAAATCACAAATGATTTCTTGCTGTGATTAGGGGACCCGGCTTTTCCCAAAATAAGGGTTGTTGGTCCAAATCCTGATTGGCACAGTGAAGTCCAGCCAGCTCAGGGAAGGTTTGTAGTAGACTGCACTGATTTTTCCCTGGAATTGTGCTTGGCAGTTGCAGATGCTCAACAGTCCAGTAAAACCATTAGAGATCCCCTCTCCCAGTTGCTCCTTTAAACAGCACAGACTGGAACAAATTGTGTGAAATCTCATGTTTCCCTTTAAAGCCAGTGTTGCAACTGGAATGACCCACCCCACAAGGATTCAGTTTTAAAACCATAAAAGGGATTTCAGAGGTTACAGATGCTTCTTGGTGAGGATTTTCAAGATGGATAGGAGATTTATAAATGTTCCTAAAGGGAGCCAAGAAGGGCCAAGGAACTGTCTCCAGGACAGGCCAGGCCAAGATCATCACTGCCACACTCTTGGGCTGCACAGCACTGGGTTAAACTGGGAAGAAAAGGATGATTTTGGTAGGTTGTTTTCCCTTTCTGTTTGTTATTTGATTTCTGACCTTTCATGGTGGGTTTTCAGATTCCACTTTGTGGCATTTCTTTGTGACTCTGAATGCTGGGAACCTGACAAGGGAAAGCTGAGATGTTTCAGACAGAGGGGCCTTTACACAAAAAGCCAGAAATATTCACAACTGAGTGTGTGGCTTGTAAATGAGGGGGAAAAAGGAGGTGCTGGGACTTGAAAGAAGAGACAAGACAACACTGAAAGCAAAGTAGGTTCATAGAATCAGAGAATCCTGGAATTCTTAGGGTTGGAAGGGACATTAAAGCCTATCCAGTGTCACCCCCTGCCATGGTCAGGGACACCTCCCACCAGCCCAGGGTGCTCCAAGCCCGTCCAACCTGGCCTTGGACACTCCCAGGGATCCAGGGGCAGCCACAGCTTCTCTGGGCACCCTGTGCCAGGGCCTGCCCACCCTCCCAGCCACCAATTCCTTCCCAATCTCCCATCCAGCCCTGCCCTCTGGCACTGGGAAGCCATTCCTTGTTGTCCTGTCACTCCATGCCCCTCTCCAAAGTCTCTCTCCCATTGTTTTTGTGCAGGCAGCAGCATTTTACAGGGAACTGGAATAGCATGGTGGAATCCTTCACAGGAAGAGCAGAAGCAGGAACAGCCTTCCTTTCCCTTTTAGGGGAATAACCAGGATACCCTGAGCCTGCTTTGGAGCACTGACACAGTGCCCCCATCACACCTCACGTTGTGTCCGTGCCATGAGAGGCTCCTGCCTTGGCTTCCTGCTGGATTAATGGAAGTGGGAAGCAGCATGTGGAGTTGGTTGTGTCTTCCTGCATTTCCCCTGCTAAGCCCATGGATGAGAAACAGCACAGGGAAATACAGTTTAGGGCCTGGGTGAGGTTCAGAGGCAGCAGGATTTATAATAACTGCTCTGGATCGCTGACTGGAACCTTCTCCAGCAGGGGAGGGAGTCTGGGGTGGGTGTTGTCACGCCATGGGAGGCAGAAGGTGTCCCATGGATCATTTCTGGAAGCCACTTCAGTCCAGAGAGACCCAACCCCTTTGCTCCTGCCAGAAATGCTCCCATTTGCCATCAGCTGGAGGAAGGTGAAGTGTCACAGCACAGAAGTAACTGGATATGGATTTCCCAGTTGGGGTGGAGGCTCTGGACAAGGGGCTGAACTCTGCCAAGCCCATAAAGGGTATTTAAAGCACTCTCTATACCTAAATATTTCCTCCAGAGTGTAATTGCTTTTCATGCTACATCCTAGGATTTTCATGCTACATCCTAGGATTTTCATGCTACCTCCTGGGATTTTGTGGCATGTTTACCCAACTTAGTTTTCAGGCAATTTGAACAACAAAAGGGTAAAGGTAATTTCATGTCAGAAATGACTGAATCCAGTTCTGGTGGTGCAGATGAAGGGAGGCTGTTGCTGACAAACAGGGCAGGTGAAGGATCATGCAGGAGATGTGTGCTGGGGGTGGAGCTGGGGCTTTGGACATGTATCCTGGGAGTGTTCCAGGCCAGGTTGGATGGGTCTTAGAGCAGCCTGGTCTAGTGGAAGGTGTCCCTGCCCATGGCAGGGGGTTGGAATGAGATGATCTCTGATTTGCTTCCTTCCCAAGCTCGCTGTGTGCCTGTGTCTCCAGAGCATGCTAATGAGGAGCTCAGCTTGGGAATTTCACAGCAGTAGGAACTGCTCTTGTTTCAGGGCCAGCTGAGCACTGCAGCTTCATGTGAGTGCTAGTAGGTGTCGTCTTTAAAAAGCTTCCCACTGGACTTTGGCATTTTGAGATATTGTAACAGACAGGTTTGGTGGCTGCTAATCATCCAGGCTCTTGTTTCTGTCAGCAGTCTTTCACGGGGGAAGGTCTTAAACCACTCATGTTATCAGCAGGTTCATTCATCTCCTTGTTCCCTCTGCCAAAGGGAGAGGGAATGAGCTGGCCAGTTGGAGCTGGAGCTGCCAGATGGGTGACTCAGGGCTGGAGGGAAGGAGGTGCACTCCCCTGCTCCAAAAAAAGCAGAGGATGAGGAGGATGAGTCCCAAGCCTGGCAGCAGCAGCCACTCTGTGCAGCTCCCTGCTCCAAGAATCCTGGGGTGCAGGAGAATGTGGGAGTGCAGGTTGGATTGGGCATGGGATTGAATTGCTGTGCTGTTGAGGTGTAAGAGTTTGCCCTGAGTTTGGAGAGGACAGCTTGGGATCTCAGAGGGAGAATACCAAGAGTGGCCTCTGACAGGATCACAGGATCAATTATGTTGGAAAAGACCTCTGAGTCCAACCTGTGACTGATCCCCACCTTGTGAACTGGACCAGAGCACTGAGTGCCATATCCAACCTTTCCTTAAACACCCCCAGGGGCAGCAACTCCACCACCTCCCTGGGCAGCCCCTTCCAATTCACCTGCCATTCTTGTCTCTTGAAGGACAGGGCTCCTTTTTCCTGTGAGTTTTCTTCACCTGTTTCTAAGTGATGCCTTGTTGCTCCCTGGCTGCAGATCTTCATCACAGGCTCTGTCACTGACCCATCATTTCCACAGGTTCATGGCAGAGCTGTGACTACATCCAGTCTGGGGATGTGCCAGTGATTTCCTACTTGAGCACTTTGAAATTCTGGCTCTGCCTTCCCATTCCCTGCTGCATTTCCCAGAGCACCAGCCCCAGGTGCAAGGCTGGGACCTGGCAGAGGGACTGGTGTCACCTCAGGTGGGGCTCAGTGGCTCTGGGGAGTGGGTGCTACTGATGGGCAGGAGCTGCTGTTTCCCCTGCTTAGGTCTGGAGTCCTCTGACTCTGTGAGGATGTCCCAAATCCCAGCAGAGGTGTGAGCAGGGTGGAGGGTTAGGGTTGTGTGGCTGTGTGGTCAGCACTGACCTGGATGCAGGAGTTGCATGGAGAGAGACTATTTACAATGGTCTGGGGGGACAGGACAAGAGGGAATGGCTTCCCACTGACAGAAGGCAGGGTTAGATGGGATATAGGGAAGGAATTCCTGGCTGGGAGTGTGGGCAGGCCCTGGCACAGGGTGCCCAGAGAAGCTGTGGCTGCCCCTGGATCCCTGGGAGTGTCCAAGGCCAGGTTGGACGGGGCTTGGAGCAACCTGGGCTGGTGGGAGGTGTCCCTCCTGTGGGATAGGATGGGATTTAATGTCCCTTCCACCCCAATCCAGAAGGGGAGTGGTGAATGTGTGTGTGTGGTTAAACCCAGCTCAGGAGCCTTTCTGACCTGCTGGCCAGGAACCCTTGAGGGGAGCACGGTGCAGGCAGGACTGCAGAGCACTGATGGTGTGAGAGAGGGCTTTGCCCAGCCATGGCCCTGCTCCATCCTCCCCAAAACACTCCCCCAGGGGCACCTCAGTCTGGACACTTTATGGCAGCCCCATGCTGAGGGAATTTGCCACCTCATGGCCTTTCCCATTTTCCCCTCGTGAGCTGGACTGGATGCAGAGCCCTGCGCCAGCCTGTCTGGGAGAGGAGCAGAGGATTCCTGGTGCATGCTCAGAGTGCTGCTGCCTCTGCCAGCCTCCTCAGGGCCCTGCTGATCAGCCCTGCATGTCATGTGGCACATGAATGCAGCAGGAACTGGGGGAGCAGCACTCGTGTCCCAGCAGCAGGCACGTGGAATGGCATCAGTGCAAGGGACACAGTGCCTTGGAGGGGGATGTGTGTCCTTGCCAGGGCCCTTGTGGAGGGGAGATAAGCTTCCTGGAAGCTGAAGCTCTCTGGAGAGGGATGGAGGCTGACTGGCAGCTCTGTTCAGGGTTTGGCTCTGGTGGTGGGGTTGGTGGCACTGTGATATGTCAGCCGTGTAAAAGGCAGCTGCAGAAAGGACCCACAGGGATATCACTGCTCGTCCAACTAATCCCTGGAGAGCTGCTGATAAGCAGCCTGACACAGTCGTTACAGGGAGACTGTTCCAAGGAAATAACAAGTGAAAGATTCCTATCAAACCTCTGGTTTCTTTCCTTGGTATATTGTGTTTTTCCACGCAGTAACTTGGTTTGAATACCCTCAGAATACAGCACTGCATGGCATCTGTGTGTTTGGGGGTGTGACATCTGAGCTGGGGGTGTTCAGCCTGGAGAAGAGAAGGCTCCTGGGAGACCTCACTGAGGCCTTCCAGTAATTAGAGGTGGTTTATTGAAAAAGGGAGAGTGACTTTTTACATGAGCAGTGAGTGACAGGACAAGGGGGAGTGGATTTAAACTGAAAGAAGAGGTTAGATTGGATATGAGGAAGGAATTGGTGGCTGGGAGGGTGGGCAGGCCCTGGCACAGGGTGCCCAGAGAAGCTGTGGCTGCCCCTGGATCCCTGGGAGTGTCCAAGGCCAGGTTGGATGGGACTTGGAGCACCCTGGGCTGGTGGGAGGTGTCCCTGCCCATGGCAGGGGTGGGATGGGAAGGGCTTTCAGGTCCCTCTCCACCCAAACCTCTGTGATTCCATGATTTCAGCAGGGCACTGGAGCCCAGGCTGCAGCCCCTGCCTCCCACTGGCAGTGCTGGGGTTGATGATACTCCTGGAATCCGAGGAAGCTCGAGCAGGACTGGCAGATTGGCTCTGTCAGGCTCTGCTGAGGCATCCTGTGCTTGCACAGACGATGGGACACGGCTGTGTTTCATCCTCTGGAATGAAGTGTATTTATTGTGCAGGCTCATTTAAGGACAAGGCTGATTTATTAGTGGCTCTCTGGGAAGCAGTCAGCACTTCTGTGGCCTGTTCTTCCATCCTTAAGGAAGAGCAGGCTTCAGCAAGCACTCACCAAAGGTTGCATAATGAGTGGCATGCAATTTACCTAATTTATTCCTCTCCAAGAATAAATTAAACACATTGGACACGTCTGTCAGTCTGTACACAGGCACAACATGAAATATGCTGGTTTAATGTAATTAATTTCATCCAAAAGTAAGCCCTAGACCAGTTGGAGAATGTTACTGCTTTTTTTTATGCTGTCTGGCAACCCAGTAAGTACAAATGCAAATCCTGATCTCCTTCCCCTTCCCACTTGGAATCGCCATATGGAAAAGAGACGTGGCTTCCACCCCGCCTGGGAGTCATGGAAATGAGCTGTTCTGAAATGGGGAAAAGGAACTGTGTCCTGACAGTTTCTGAATGAGCAGCTGGAGAACTGACGTAATTGGAAGGCGCCGGGAGAGAGCCGAGGGGAAGGAGGAGTCAAGTCAGCAAAGGAGTGAAAACAAAACTGTGTTTAGGAAGGCTCAGCTCTCCCTGCTTTCCTTTTTGGCCTCATGGTGTTTTGCCATTGCCAGGTACAGCTTCCTTCGAAGCAAAGAACTCATTTCTGGCCAGAAAGGACCAGTTCAAATAACTGGTTTCCAGTAATGTGCAGCCATCTTATAAAATAATCCCTGGCTCTCCAGCAGGGCAGATAATCTAATAAACAGAACATGGATGTTTCATCACATGGAAATAAATACGAAAGAGTTTTGAAATGTGAAAATAAATATGAAAAGAGGTAGGGTTTTATCTTTGAATGGCATACAGAGAGAACAGAGATGCAATTAGTTCAGAGACCTGTTTAATATAATCTTTCTCCTGATGTCTCCAATGAACTGGGAAATCAGTACCTCCTGCTGGTGACACTTTGTGGTTTGGGCTTTGGACTGTTCCCTGTGTCTGGAGACACTCTCCCAAAATCTGCCATCAGCTGCTTGAAAAAATTATTCTCCTTCAGATTCTGATGCTTGGAAAGGACAGAACAATCTCTGCTCTTCTGCACTGGTTGTTGCTCTTCCCAGCAGCTGAACTGGAGGGGAGGAAGGCCTGGGAGATGCCACGCAGGCAGCAGGAGAGGGACTCTGGCACCAGCTGTCCCTCTGGTGGCAGGAGGGCAGGGACTGTCCTCAGTCCTGTCATGGTGCATCCCTGTCAGAGAGGGGAGGGAGGGATTTGCTTTCAGTTTCCTTGTGAGAGCAGCATCACGTGCCTAGAGAATATGGGAAACATTTGTAGGGTGTAACTTCCTCAGGTCTGTCTTGCTCCTTTTTAAAAAACAACTTTAAGAATTTTAATCATAGACTCATGAAATAACAATGGTTTGGTTGGAGGGGAACATAGAACTCATCCAGTGCCACCCCCTGCCATGGGCAGGGACACCTCCCACCAGCCCAGGGTGCTCCAAGCCCCGTCCAACCTGGCCTTGGACACTCCCAGGGATCCAGGGGCAGCCACAGCTTCTCTGGGCACCCTGTGCCAGGGCCTGCCCACCCTCCCAGCCACCAATTCCTTCCCAATATCCCATCTATCCCTGCCCTCTGGCACTGGGAAGCCATTCCCTGTGTCCTGTCCCTCCATGCCTTGTCCCCAGTCCCTCTCCAGCTCTCCTGGAGCCCCTTTAGGCCCTGCAAGGGGCTCTCAGGTGTCCCTGGAGCCTTCTCTTTTCTAGGTGAACATGCCCAGCTTTTCCAACCTTGCTCCAGAGGAGAGGAATTGGATTCCAGCCAAAATGCTTGTCCCCCTTGCCCAGAGGTGGGATTTGTCTGGTGTGGGAAGGTGGCACAGCTGTTTCACCCTGCTGCCTTACTCAGAGGCAGAAATATTCCAGTTTAATTCGACTGACACATTTTTTCCTGCCTCTGCTGTGAGTCACATCCTATCCAAGGATCTCCCCACCGTCCTTTCTGTGCAGCTGTAAAATGGAAATAAAAACTGGACCCTTTTACCCAAGCAGAGTGTTGGACAGGAGGCATTTCCTCTCCTTTAGGTGGCCCTTGCAGTGTGGCAATGCTTAAGAAGAGCCCAGAGCCTGTGACCCTTTTGGCCCCTGGCCATACTTACCTGTTGGCAATGCTGGGAAGGGTGTTTGGTGTGTGCCTGCTCTGAGGACCTTCATTTCCAAGTCGTTTGTCTGAATCCTGGATCTGTGGATTTGAAATGGGAAGGTATTTTTCTTCCTGGAGGCCCCCTAAGGGCAGGGCCTGGTGTTTGAAGGGGTTTTAGCCTGGTGGAGAATCCCGCTTTTGGGACTTTTGTTTGGCTGTAAAACCTCCAAGCGTCGGGAAGAAAAGATCTTTGTCCTTAAACTGTGAGCAAAGAAAGCTGGTGGTATATGTCCAAGAGCCACCAGAAATCCCCTGGCAACCAGGCTTAATGATCCCAACCCTTCCTTGTGGGATCTTAGGAAATCAGAACCCCTGCACAAAAGAACTGCTGTTATTTAAAACACGAAGTTGCTGCTGGAGGCTTCTTTATAGGGAGGCCGGGAATGGGCAAATCCCATTCCTCTTGGAATTTATAACTCGTCTTTTAGCCTGTGCACACACAGTCCTTGTGCTCGAAATGGCTCAAAAGTAGGTCCCTGAGGCTGGAGCAGAGACTGAGGGGGTTTAGCTTGAGGCCCAGCTTTGGTAAGTTCCAGCCTGAGCCAGCGGGTCGGGAAGTTTTTGTGGGAATGCGGGGGAAGTTTCCATGACACGCTCCTTTGGGTGGCTGTAGGTGAGCTGACTGCTGTGATTAATCACCTTCAGCACCTTTTTCCTGGGCTGGAAGGTTTGGGGAGACGAGGAAAGGAAAATTACTGGAGCTGGGCTGTTCTTGCAAACCCCAGGGCTGGAGTGTCTGGGGGTGGCAGGTCCTAAAATCCCATGAGACCTTCCTGAAAGGCTGCAGGAACAGCAGTGGCACAGGGTGCATCCTTGGGTAGGGATGTGAGCTCCTTGGAAATCTCAGCTCAGGAAAACCTGGTGGGGAGCATCCAGAGGAGGGCAGATCCCCAGACAACACGGGAGAAGGGATTTTTGGGAGGCTTGGACTTCTCTTTTCCAGCAGAGGAGAAGCTGAGGGAGGTGTTGTGACAAAGAAGTTGTTGCAGGGAGTAACAGAGCAGTTTGTTCTCCATGTCGCTTCTTGGAGGTCAAAAAGTAACCAGCAGTGTGTTTTGTTGGGAGATACCAGCCAAGAATTCCCTGCCTGCAGGGACCACAGGTGGCCCCAGAGCTTCAAGGGGTCTCCATGGGGATGTCTGAGGTTCAGCAGTCACCTGCTCCAGATGATCCCATTTTGGGATGGATATCTGGATGGGATGGATATTTTGCCCTGCCTGGGTGACTCTACAGAAGGAGGAACCAAAGGGCTCTTTGTTTTCTCTGTTTCCACAGGTAGTTTTGCAGACAAGACCTACGAGTGGAGCTCTGAGGAGGAGGAGTCTGTGAGGAAGGCAGGACCAGTGCAGGTCCTCATTGTCAAAGATGACCACTCCTTCGAGCTGGACGAGGCCGCCCTGAACCGCATCCTCCTCTCCGAGGCCGTCAGGGACAAGGAGGTCGTGGCTGTGTCTGTTGCTGGAGCTTTCAGGAAAGGGAAGTCATTCCTGATGGATTTCATGCTGCGCTACATGTACAACAAGGTGAGGCTGCAGCTCGGGTGGCTCCTCCCAGGGTTATGGGACTGCTTGTTGCTCCCATGTGGCACCCAGGGTGGAGCTGGACAGGAGTTGGTGCTCCAGGAATGCTCAAGCCTTTCATTAGTGTGGGCTTCACAAAATAAACCAGAGCAGATCCTTCTACAGCCTTGTACACACATGGGTCTCCTGTGGAATCTTGGCTTTGGAGCAGGGATCTTCACATCTGATGCCCTGAGTCGTGGAATCATCAAATTTGGGAAGGATCTCTAAGGTCATTGAGTCCGCCTGTTCTGCCAAACCCACCACTAACCCCTGTCCCCAAGTGCCAGGTTTTGAACACTTCCAGGGTTGAGGACTCCATCACTACCCAGGGCAGTCTGTCCCAACACCTGATCACCCTTTCCATGAAGAGATTTTCCCTAATACCTGATCTAAATCTCCCCTGGCACAGCTTGAGGCTGTTACCCTCTTCCCTGGGAGCAGAGCCTGACCCTTCTGGCTGCCCCCTCCTTTCAGAGAGCCAGAAGGTCCCCCCTGAGCCTCCTTTTCTCCAGGCTGAGCCCCCCCAGCTCCCTCAGCCCCTTCCCACCTCCCTTCCCTTCCCTGCACATGCTCCAGCCCTTCAATGTCTTTCTTGTCATGAGGAGCCCAAAACTGAAGCAGAATTCAAGGTGAGGCCTCACCAGTGAAAGGAAGGAAAAGCCTCTCTTATAGGATTTTTAACCTCCTAATCTTTTCCTGAGGAAATCTCTCCCAGGGACTGCCCCCCTCCAGCACTGGGGCAGAGGCAGCACAGGGGAGAAACATAAAACCAGGGTGAGATGAGAACTCCCAGCAGCTTCCTGTGCTCCTCCCTGCAGGATGCTGTGGACTGGGTTGGAGATTACAACGAGCCCCTGACTGGTTTCTCCTGGAGAGGAGGATCTGAGCGGGAGACCACCGGCATTCAGATCTGGAGCGAGGTTTTCCTGGTGGACAAACCCGATGGGACAAAGGTGGGTGCCTCTCTGCTGATGGTCAGTTCATTTTTCTCTTCCAGCTTTTAAGGCTCTCCTGCCTTGTCTTAGGTGGCTGTGAAAGCTCAGAGAAGGTTTTCAATGCCTTGTCCTTGATTTAGCATGGAGGGGTTTGAGGCAGAGAGGTGATGATGTCCAGGGGTCCTTGGTGTCCTCTCCAGGTGTCCCTCTGACTCTGGGCCTCACAGAGTTTATTTCTGTACCAGCCCCACACATCATGGATCTGAGATCCTTGCAAACTACTGCCCTTTCCTGGAGCAGCAGCTGTAAAATGGAGTTTCTCCATTCTTGGGGGGGGGTCAAATACAATGCAGAATGGATGCAAATTCAACTTGCAGGAGTATTTTGTATTTATCTACTCCTTAACACAGAGCCTGACACCAAAGTGACACTGAGTCATTCAAGGTGTGATTCCTAGTGCTGGCTGAAGGTGTCCTGGGTGCAATAAGTGCTTGGTTTCTGTGATGCAGACTCGGGAAAAGACTCACCTGCACAAGTGTTGGGGGAGCAAACCTGCATTCATTTCCCTGCCTGCTGGACTCATCCTGCTGCCAACAGTGTCTGCTCTTTTCCCTTTCCCTCCACCACCGACTCTGAGGCAGGAGCAGGGAGGCTCCCAGCACGAAATGCAGCTGCCGTTCCCCCCAGCACCCCTTTTGGCAGTGCCCCAGGGGTGCTGACACTGAGCTCTGTGCCCTGCAGGTCGCTGTGCTGCTCATGGACACGCAGGGCACCTTTGACAGCCAGTCCACCCTGCGGGACTCGGCCACCGTGTTTGCCCTCAGCACCATGATCAGCTCCATCCAGGTAAGAACCTCTGGGCTGCAGCAACCACAGAGCCTGCCAGGGCTTCCCTCCCCACCATCCAGGTGAGTGGGAGGGGAGCTGTGTCGTGGTACAGAGCTCAGCACACCCTAAAAACAGAGCAGGAGGATTATTTGGCTCTTCCAAGCTGGGACATGGCTGTACCAGCTCAGTCCCCAGATGGGACTTTGTGTGCCTGTGGTGGTGGGTGAGGCTTTCACCACATCAAATGTGTGGTAGCCTGAAGGACAGGCCGTTCTGAAGGATCTGAAGTTGGTTTTTTATTTACATGCAGGTTTATAACTTGTCCCAGAACGTGCAGGAGGATGATCTGCAGCACTTGCAGGTAAGAGAGGAGGAGGCTCTGGGATAACCTAATTGTGGCCTTCCAGGACCTGAAGGGAGCCACAAAAAAGATGGAAAGGGACTATTTAACAAGGGTTTGGGGTGACAGGAAGAGAGGAAGTGGCTTAAGTCTGCCAGAGGGCAGGGAGAGATGGGATTGGGAAGGAATTCCTGGCTGTGAGGGTGGGGAGAGGCTGGAATGGATTTCCCAGAGAAGCTGTGGCTGCCCCTGGATCCCTGGAAGTGTCCCAGGCCAGGTTGGAGGGGGCTTGGAGCACCCTGGGCTGGTGGGAGGTGTCCCGGCCCATGGCAGGGGGTGGCACTGGTTGATCTTTAATGTCCCTTCCAACCCAAACCACTCTGGGATTCCATTCCATGCCTGCAAACTCTAAACCCTGGTACTGGCTCAGTACAGGTGACCCCCCTGAAGGTAATTCCAGCCCTGACTGTTGGAGACAAGCAGCTAATGGGATTTTTGTGGCACAGGAGATCAGCCCATTTCCTGGAATTACCTCCTGCTTTCCCTTTCTGTTTAGGTGATTGATTGATTGATTAGGTAGTTTTTTTCAGGAGTTTAAGGGAAAGCAAAGAAAAGCAAAAGTCCAGCTGAAAAAGATCAGCGTTTGAAGCCTTCTGAATTATTTCAGTCTGTAAATATTATTAACAACACCACCTTTCTAACACTGAATTTATCCAGTGCAACTCTAGATTTTAAGCCATTGTCTTTTAGTGAGTTGACCCAATTTCAGGCATCTGTGAAACACATTCTTGTGCCTTCAGTTTGAAATTAGAGCCCAGGGAGACTGGAGAAGCTTCAAACCTTGCTGGTAGGCTGATTTTAGAGCCTTTGCACAGCAGGGGTTTGCAGGGAAAGTACTTATTCCTCAATTCATTTCCCCTCCTTCCTGGAGTGTTTGGAGGCAGCAGGGCTCCAGTGGGCCCCTGGAGCACGGGAAGGTTCTGGTTTGGTGTGGAACCAACAGCTGATCTGAGCCATTTGCTGTGGATTTGGCAGCCAAACAAGGCTGAGACCTTCCATGTGAGGGTTCAGCATGGTGATTTTAACAGCTCCAGGTGCCTCTTGGGTGGGGAGTGGGAGCCCAGAGGCAGTTTGTGTCCCAGCTCTGCACGTGGTGCTGTTGGTCCTGAGTCACAAATGTCCCTTACTGCTTCACAGAGGCAGAAAATCCCCTCAGCTGGGAGGGACCCACAAGGATCATCCATCCAGCTCCTGGCTCTGCACAGACACCCCAACAATCCTTCCCTGTCCCATCATCCAAACCCTCCTGCAGCTCTGGCAGCCTCGGGGCCGTGCCCATTGCCCTGGGGAGCCTGGGCAGTGCCCACCACCCTCTGGGGAAGGACCTTTCCCTGAGATCCAGCCTTAGATCCCACCTAACCCTGCCCTGGCACAGCTCCAGCCCTCCCCTGGGTCCTGTCCCTGCTCACAGTGAGATCTCAGTGCCTGCCCTGTGTATCCCACAGCCTGGCTGTGCAGTGACAAGCTGACAGTCCTGTTCTTTCCTTCTGCTTCCAGCTTTTCACCGAGTATGGCCGGCTGGCCATGGAGGAGACATTCCTGAAGCCTTTCCAGGTGAGTCCTGGCCACCAAACTTGTCCCTGTGCCCGTTGGCTCCACCACGAGGTGTCACTGCAGGATGGGAGGAGATGGGGTTGCCTGGGGACCAGCTCAGCTGCTCCAAGGGAAGCCTTTGTGCTTCCAAATACTTCCAACATCCCTCTTTCTTTCCTCTCTCAACCCTTGGCATCCCAGGAGCTCTGCCCTGTCCTGCCAGGCTTGGAGAGCAGTTGGTTTTGCAGCAGGTTTGTCACACTCTGCACTTGGAGAGTCTGCCCAATGTTTGCTCTGCAGGGTTTGAACCCTCCTGCCAGGGAATCCCTGCTCCTGGCAAAAGGAAAGGACCAGGATTTGCTGAGCTGTGGGAAGGCTCAGTTTAACTGGGGGTTTAGTTTCAAATAAGGGACATCTGTTTCCCAGCTTGGGAAAAGCTGGTGTTCAAAAAAGGGGCATCCACAGTAGGTGGGGTGGTAGTTGCATGGGGGGCTGTGAACTTCCCAGACTGGAAAATAGCAGAGGATAAAACATGCTGTAAAAATCCAGAGTGATTAGGAATGGGTTAC
The DNA here is from genome assembly GCA_013396655.1 of Campylorhamphus procurvoides. Classification (NCBI taxonomy): domain Eukaryota; kingdom Metazoa; phylum Chordata; class Aves; order Passeriformes; family Dendrocolaptidae; genus Campylorhamphus; species Campylorhamphus procurvoides. Next base: position 28,450 of record WBMV01003820.1, on the reverse strand, counting down.
AGCTATTTTACATTTACTGCCTAACCTAAAATATAAAATTGTTGTCCTGGAAGGTTTGAGGGGTTTATGGGTTGTCGTGGTCAGGGAGTGGAAATAAAATTCAAAGGTTAAAAAATACAACAGACAAATGGAGATTTTAGGGAATTTTGAGGGTATATTAGATACTGGAATGGGCAGATGACTGACAAAAGATGTGAAAACTAGCAGGTAAAATACATGGTTGGAAGAAGCAAAAGCCTGAAGAAAGTTGTAACATGGTACAGCAAAAAGCCAGGTCTTAAATGAATATTCCTGCTCCTTGTTCAAAAACTATGGGGATAATGCAGCCAAAGATTCCAGAGAAAGTGAGACAGTTCCTACTCCCTCAGTAAAAAGGAGGCTGTAAGGAGAAACTGAAATATGCTTAAATCATTAGGGCTGCATAATAGGCTGTGATTTTACCAAAGACTGCAAGTGCTGTCAAGTCACATTTGTGGATGGCGAGTCTTGTCAAACAATCCCATTATCAATTTATAAAAGACACGAGTTTGGTTGATAAAGGGAACTCTCACCATGATATGTCTCCTTCCCTAAGCCTTATCTCCCCATGATGCTGATTAAAAGCAAATGAAGCCAGCATTGTTTGGTTTAATCCATTGTTAATGGATTAAAAACTCATTAACTGATAGATGCCAGAGCACGCTGAACTCATTTTAATAGGGAATCTTCATCCTTCAGAAGTGTTTCCTCGGGGTCCCCCCAGGCTCTCCCTGATTCAATGTCATCTTCATTAATGATCTGGGGAAAATATCAAAGAACTGCTTGGAGATGTGACAAAATCTGGTGGAGGGATTGATGGTGGTGTGGCCAGGTGAGCACTGGAGATCTCCTGTCCACATCCCAGCGTGGGCTGCTTCCTGCAAAACATGTTTTTAAAGGCATCTGAGTGGTGTTTTAATTAAGAAGCAGGAAAAATTAGGGTGGGCAGGCCCTGGCACAGGGTGCCCAGAGAAGCTGTGGCTGCCCCTGGATCCCTGGGAGTGTCCAAGGCCAGGTTGGACGGGGCTTGGAGCACCCTGGGCTGGTGGAAGATGTCCCTGCCCATGGCAGGGGTGGCACTGGGTGGGCTTTGAGGTTTCTTCCAACCCAGCCCCCTCTGGGATTCCCTGATTCTCCAAGTATGAGGGTAATAAAACCTGCAGTTGCCTCAATCCTGCTGGAAGGGAAGTGAGACTTGACAGTGGAAAAAGGACATTTTCCTCCAGCTCCCTCCTCTCCACGCTGTGCCCTCTCACTGACAGTGTGGCAGCCTCAGCCCTGAGTGTGGTGCCTTCCCAAAGGCTGCCCGTGGTGCCTGGCACTTTGCATGGCAAACCCAGCCCTTCTGGAACAACTTTGCTTGAGGAAAAAAGTCCTAATTCCCAGCTCAAGGCGTGCACAGTGTGTTTGTGGGAAAGCCCTAAACATGGGCATGTCTCTTGAGCATCTCCTGGTCTTCCAGAGAACAGCATGTCCCCAAGCATGGGGACACTCACAGGGTGCAGTGGTTAGAAAAGGCCAGCTCACTGTTCTCCCCTTCTTGTTTTTAACCTTTTCTGATGTTTTATGGAAGGGAAATAAAGAACGGAAATATTTTCTCTCCCTCTGCTAGGATTTTGTTCTAAACATAGACAAATTTTAGGGAAATTCCAGTGAAATGGATTCCACTTGCTGACCTGCTTGTTCGTGTGCATGAGAGGAGCCCTGGCATCCCTCTCAGACCCTCCTGGACTTGCCCCTTTATTTCTTACATGGGATGTTTGTCCCTTGCACAGACGAGGCACTGGGGACCTGATTTCTTTCTGAAAGCATTTCATTTAAAGATCCAAAGTTGACCCTTCTGGTATTTATTTCTTTCTTGCCCAGGAACTCTGAATGCCTCAATAAAGATTACAAAAGCCAGTGATTTCTTATTCACCCTCGTCCCTCTGCATCTGCTTCTCATTAAAAGTCTGTCTGGAAGGCTGCCCAGTGAAAAAGGCTGAAAAAATGAGCCTGTAAAATTCCCATAGGATGGAACTAAATGTGGCTGGAATTAGGGAGCTCGCTGCCTTTTGTCCTGGTTAGCAACAACCTCTTTTCTTGTGGTGCAGTTTAAATGATTGATGAGGCTCTCCCAGCCAGGGAGTCAAACTGGTGCAGCACTTTGGGTTGTGCTCCCCCCTCTCTCTTGTCTGCACGGTCTCAGTGCCATCATGGGGTGTTCCTGCACGGGGAGGCCCCTTGTTTCCACCAGGAAAGGACAGGAGATGGTGCTGGAGCTGGGGAAAGACTCAGGGTGTGGTATGAAATGGGGGTGAGGTGCTGATGGGGCTCAGCCACCGCTGTGGGCTCTGAGCAGCAGCTCCCTGTGCCTTGGTGGCTGCTCTGTGACAATGACCCCACTGACCCCCCTTGGTGACACTGACCCCGCTGCTCTCTGCTCTGTTTTCCAGTCCCTGATATTCCTGGTTCGTGACTGGAGCTTCCCTTATGAATTTTCCTACGGATCTGACGGTGGGGCAAAGTTTTTGGAGAAGAGGCTGAAGGTACGTCCTGTCTGCTCTGGGCTCCAGGCCAGGTTGGACAGGGCTTGGAGCACCCTGGGCTAGGGGAAGGTGTCCCTGCCCATGGCAGGGGCTGGAACAGGATGATCTTTAAGATCCCTTCTAACCCAAACCATTCCAGGATTCACCTGGGTGGCCACAGCACTGTCAGGTGTGAACTGCAGTGCTGGGTCTGGTCATGCTGAACCAGGGCCTTAAAATCCCAGAAGAGACATTTGGGGAGGATGAATTTCCTTGCCACATTCAGTGGAGGGCTGTGCTGGACTCCTGCTCAAGCCCAGCTCCCTGGAACTCTCTTTCTGGGAGAGGCAACAGATTCCCAAGAGACCAGGAATGATGGTTTAGTAATAGGTAGTTGTACACTGAAAGTGATGGACAAGAGCTCCAGTGGGATTAATCAGGAAATGCAGGGATGATTGGGCAGTGGAGACACCTAATTAAATGTGAGACAAGAAAGACCCTAGTGGGAAATCCCAAATGTTTTTGTATTCCACTCAGACACCGACATGCCCGTTTTCCAAAGGATAATAACATGCCCCAGGCCATGTGGTCAGAGATATGCCAGTTCCTCAGTCTCTGGAAGAGCCTTGTCTTTGTCCTTGAGAAGTAAATCCTTATGGGATGTCCTTCTGTGTTGCTTTTTCCCTCTCTAAGCAGCCACAGTGTGGAGTATCCCACGTTCCTGCCAGCACTGCTGGCCCAGAATTATCCCACTATTGCCACCAGAAGGAAAATCCCTCACCCCAAGCTGGGGGAAGTGAAGGGTTGGCATCTCTGTGGGGACCAGGGACAGGAGCCAGGGAGCAGCTGGAGCTGTCCCAGGGCAGGGTTTGGTGGGATCTCAGGGAAAGGTCCTTCCCCCAGAGGGTGGTGGGCACTGCCCAGGCTCCCCAGGGCAGTGGGCACGGCCCCAAGGCTGCCAGAGCTGCAGAAGGGTTTGGATGATCTTCTCAGGGATAGAGTGGGATTGTTGGGGTGTCTGCAGGGTTGATCCCTGTGGATCACTCTGAGGCACAGGGTGGGATTGCTGGGATGTCTGCAGGGATGATCCCTGTGGGTCCCTTCCAGCTCAGCACATTCTGTGATTTATTGTCTCCTGCAGGTCTCAGGAAACCAGCACGAGGAGCTGCAGAATGTCAGGAAGCACATCCATTCCTGCTTCACCAAAATCTCCTGCTTCCTCTTACCTCACCCCGGCCTCAAAGTGGCCACCAACCCAAATTTCGATGGGAAACTGAAAGGTACAAAGGCACAGCTCTGGTTTTTAAGCTGATACACCTGGCAGAGTGTCCTGCTTATTCCTGAAACCTCTATAAGCATTTTCCATGAGAAAACTTCTGGGAGAAGAGCTGGATTCTCCTCCCAGTTATCCACACACACCCATCTGCTCCTTCCCAGTCCAGCAGGCAGACATGGAAGGCAAAGAGGTGTGGGAGGCTGGGAAGATGTGGGAAATGCTGGCAATACTCACTGTCAGGACACTGGGAAGGGCTGGAAGTTTCTGGACATGGTGTTGAGCCTGCAGTTAATTCCTGTGCCTCACCTGCCCCTCAGCACTGTGAGAAGCTTTCCAGGGAATATTTAATCCTCCTGACTTATCTGATCAGTGGTTTCCCCCCAGGGCAGACTTAGTTCAGCAGGTTAAAGAAAAACAGGGGGAGCTAAAAAGGGCCTTGGTGAGATTCTCCACCCCAAAAGGGGCCACGTGCTGCGGGTATTTTCAGGTGTTTGGTGTGAGCTGCTCTCCTATGTGGCTGGTTCCAGGCTGCTGCCACCTCAGCAGTGAAATGGCCCATTAGCCACTTAAAATAAATCAGCAAGACAGTTGCAGATGGTAGTTTTCCCCCGTTTTTTTCTGGCTGGTGCTCAGGCTTGTTCTCCTGGCAAACCCCGTGCTGAGGAGCAGGAGGGAGATGTGCTGGTGGGGACTGAGCTGCTCTCTGGAGTTCCTCCTTAATTTAGGTGCTGAGTAGTATTGAGCAGGTGCTTTGGGCAGACAGGAGGTGTCAGCAGCTTCTTGACATGATTTTCATGTCCCCTCAGAGCTGCACTCAGCTTTTTGTGGGAGGAATGTGGGGGATCTTCCCTTCTCTCCTTACCTTCCAAATATCTGGCTGTTGCATTGTGTTTTCTGTCTTCATTCCCACATAATTCAGCTTAAATGGCAACACCAACAATCCCACCAGGCCCTGAGAGCTTTGCCCAAATGCTCCTTGAGCTCTGGCAGGCTTGGGGATGTAACCATTCCCTGGGGAGCTGTTCCAGTGCCCAACCTCCCTCTGGAGAAAGAACCTTCCAGCTGAAGCTGTCCCTGCCCATGGCAGGGTGTTGGAATGAGATTGTCTTTAAGGTCCCTTCCAACCCAAACCATTCTGTGATGCCGTTGGGTTTGGGTTTTTTCCCCAGAAATCGACGATGAGTTCATCAAGAACTTGAAGGTTTTGATTCCTTGGCTTCTTAGTCCTGAGAACCTGGATGTTAAGGAGATCAATGGAAACCATATCACCTGTCGAGGCCTTGTGGAGTATTTTAAGGTATTGGTTTACTGGGGTTTGTTTTGCTGGGGTTAACTGGGACAACAAGAGCAGCCAGGGCAGCCCTAAAGCTCCTGAGGGCAAACACCTGACCACACAGTGAGCCCAAAAAGTGGGAGGAGCTGTTTTCCACCCCTGAGGACTAGAGGGGGGAAGCTGAGGGCTGCATTCCTGTTGGTGCCTTTGGAAAAAGCTTATTTGTGTTGTCATGGCTACTGGGCCATTTCCCTGTGAGACATGGGTGAGTAATTGTCACCACCCACTCTCCAGGGCTACCTGGCTCCTTCTCCTTCAGGGAAGGACAGAGGTAGGTGCAGATCCCATGGGAGGGACACTTGGTGTGAGGGATGGAGGGAGAACCAGGACACCCTGGGTTGACCTTGAGCCACCTTCTGTAGAGTTTTCCAACCAAGGAGCATCCTCCTCTTAAATCCTGTCAAGAGCTGTGTCTGGAGCTGGGTGGGGGGTTGGTGTTGCTGCTGTGTGTTGCATTCCATGTGGTTTCCTGTTCTCCAGGCATACATCAAGATCTACCAAGGGGAAGAGCTGCCACACCCCAAGTCCATGCTGCAGGTATGTGAGTGGGAGCTGCTGAGATGAGTCCCCACAGGTGAAGAGCATCCATGGGGGCACACAGGGAGGTGACAGGGCTCTGGTGGCATTCCAGGGGGTGCAGCTGTGACTCTTGAGGTGGCTGAGCCTTTCATCTCTTTCCCTGCTGTTTCCCACAGCTGAAGTCAGAGATTTCTTTGCTCTGGCTTGGAGGGCAGGAATCCTCTCTCCATGCAGGCTTTTGGATGTGTAAATATGGGATGATCTGACTTGGGGTCGGTTGGGGGCTGGGAGAGCACACTTGGCTAAGCAAGGGGGCCCCTTAATGCTGGGTGTCACACAAGTGTCCTGCCTGTGAGCATGTGGGGACCATGAGTATCCAGGAGCCCCTCCCTGCTGTGCCACTGCTGAACCCTGTCCCTCTGCACCTAAACTCTGTGCCCCTTTTGCCCTTCCAGGCCACAGCAGAAGCCAACAACTTAGCAGCAGTTGCCACTGCCAAAGACACCTACAGCAGGAGGATGGAAGAGGTGGGTGGTGCTGAGTGTGTCTGTTCACAGTGCTCCTGTCACAGATTTAAGGAATCCTGGAATGGGATGGGTTGGGAGGGACCTTAAAGGTCATCTTGTTCCAGTCTCCCTCCCACCAGCCCAGGGTGCTCCAAGCCCCGTCCATCCTGCCCTTGGACACTTCCAGGGATCCAGGGGCAGCCACAGCTTCTCTGGGCACCCTGTGCCAGGGCCTGCCCACCCTCCCAGCCACCAATTCCTTCCCAATATCCCATCCAACCCTGCCCTCTGGCACTGGGAAGCCATTCCCTGTGTCCTGTCCCTCCATGCCTTGTCCCCAGTCCCTCTCCAGCTCTCCTGGAGCCCCTTTAGGCACTGGAAGGGGCTCTCAGGTGTTCCTGGAGCCTCCTCTTCTCCAGGCTGAACAACTTCCAACTTTGTCCTTGTAAGCAAACCTCCCTGCTTGGGTTCCTGGGAGGAAATATCCTCCATGGACTTGGCCAGGAGTGATCTCTCTGATGTTCCTGGTGGAAAAGGGTCTTTCTCCCAGGCTGTGGGAGAGCAAAGCCTGGTATCACAGCAGGACAGGGGAGGGTGAGTGACAAGTGGTCACTTCTGCATCTCACGGCAGCTCTCTGCTGAGTCTGCATCCTCATCCCAGCCTTCCCCAAAAATGTGAGGGAGTGGCGTGGTCACCTGTGCCATGGCTGGTGCCAATTAGGGGACAAACTCATTATCACTTCCAGGAGCACTCTGCCCTGTCAGCCCCTCTCTCAGCTCTGCTGAGGGGCTGGGTGGGATGTTTGAAGGTCCTCAGTCCCCAGGCTGTCTCCTGCCACTTCCAGACTCTGTTCATCCCTGGTACCACAGAACATCAGAGATTGGCAGGGAAAACCCCACAGAGCTGCCTGGCCAAGCTGAACCTTAAAACTAACGAGTCCATACTGTGATGCAGAAGGGAAATGCATCCAGACAGGGTTTTCCAGCTCCAGCACACATTAAAACCAATAAGNCTAACGAGTCCATACTGTGATGCAGAAGGGAAATGCATCCAGACAGGGTTTTCCAGCTCCAGCACACGTTAAAACCAATAAGTCCATACCATGATGCAGAAGGGAAATGCATCCAGACAGGGTTTCCCAGCTCCAGCACACATTAAAACCAATAAGTCCATACCATGATGCAGAAGGGAAATGCACCTAGATAGGGTTTCCCAGCTCCAGCACACATTAAAACTAATAAATCCATACCCTGATGCAGAAGGGAAATGCTTCCAGATAGGGTTTCCCAGCTCCAGCACACATTAAAACTAACGAGTCCATACTGTGATGCAGAAGGGAAATGCATCCAGATAGGATTTCCCATCTCCAGCACATGTTGAGATTCAGGCTCAGCGTGATGGAGCCGAGGGGACATCCCATCCCAGCGGGTGTGGGGTCTCTGTGAGTGACCCCAGCGTGTTCCCCTCCCAGGTGTGCGGGGGGGACAAGCCCTTCCTGGCTCCCAGCGACCTGCAGAGCAAGCACGGCGAGCTGAAGGAGGAGGCGGTGCGGCAGTTCCGCGCCGTGAAGAAGATGGGCGGGGAGGAGTTCAGCCGCCGCTACCTGCAGCAGCTCGAGGGCGAGATCGACGAGCTCTACATCCAGTACATCAAGCACAACGACAGCAAGAACATCTTCCACGCCGCCCGCACCCCGGCCACCCTCTTCGTCGTCATCTTCATCACCTACGTCATCGCCGGTGTCACCGGCTTCATCGGCCTCGACATCATTGCCAGCCTGTGCAACATGATCATGGGCTTGACACTTATCACGCTCTGTACCTGGGCTTATATCAGATACTCTGGGGAGTACAGAGAACTGGGAGCAGTAATAGACCAAGTGGCCGCAGCCTTGTGGGACCAGGTAGGATAAAGAGCTTTTGGTTTGAGCAGGCGAAAGGAAAAACAAACACTCCCCACCCCGTTGGGTCCTTAAGGGGATTTGCCTCCCCGTTGAGTCCTTAAGGGGATTTGTCTCCCCGTTGAGTGAGTCCTTAAGGGGATTTGCCTCCCCATTGAGTCCTTAAGGGGGTTTGTGTCCCCGTTGAGGTGGTTTGGGGTTTTTGGGGTGGTTGGAACCAGCAGATCCAGCTGCTGCTTTGTGCTGGGATCGGTGAGGGGAGACCTGAGCCCCTGGTTTGAGTTTTAACCCACTCTTTAGATCTTCCAGGTGGGGAAAGGAGGGGCAGAGGGATTGTTTTCAGAGCAGGTTGTGGGGTTTGCTGTGAGGTGAGGTGTCTTAGGGATGTCAGAGCAGGGTGAACAGCAAGGCTGGAGCTGTATCCCTGAGCCTGAGCCTCTGGATCCTGCCCAGTGTGGAAAACAAGCTGTGCAGACATGGGCTGGGCATGAGAAAACTCACAGCAAGCTCTTTTGTTTTGGCTCTTTCTTTCCCCTACTTGTCTTACCTGTCCCCAGATATGAGTTTGTGGAGCCTCAGAGTTTGTGGGAATGGGGCAGCCTTGCCATGAATCCCATTGGGATCCTCAGAGCTGCTGGGTGTGCTTGGTGTGTGCATGTCTGTATGTCCAAAAGGAAGAGCCATCTCCCTCCCCCAGTTCAGGACAGGGATTTTGGCTTTCCTGGGTCAGCTGGAGGTCAAGGCCAGGTCTTGGCTCTGCCTGTTTTGGCCCCAGGCCCAGCTTTCCCATTCCAGCCCTTCCCTCTTCCCATTGTAGACCTGCCAGGGAAAGCCCAGACCCTGCATGTTCCCAGGGACCCCCTTTGCCCCCTCCAGGGTACAATCCCTGTGCCCAGGGAGCTTCCCATGGCAGAGCTGGGTGAACTCATCCCTCAGGAGGCACCATGGCTTTGATTCCTGGCAGGAAGGGCCCTTCTCCAGACCTTTACCTGCCCCTTCCCTGCTTTTCATCCACCAGCAAGGTTCCCATGGCCAGCAAGCACCTTTGCCTGCTTCCCTGTGCTGCTGGAGCTGAACTTGCAGCTTTGGGAGGAGAAATGGCAGCATTTACTGCTCAGTTCCTTCATTCCAGAGCTGGCAGTGGTGCTGCTCAGGCAGCAGTGCCAGGTCTGTCCCCTGAGCACCCCCAGTCACCCCCTCTGCAGTGTCCCTTTGCTCAGGGACACTTCCCAGCTGCCTTGGGATGTGCTGGAGTATTTAAACCCATCATTTGCCCATCCCAGTGCAGGAAGCAGTGGGAGCTGGGCAAGAACAGGACACAGGCAGGAGGAAATTGTTGCCCACTTCCAACAAGCCTAGCTGGGGGAAAATAAAGAGGGTAAAGTGCCTGGAGCTGCTCCTGGTGAGCTCCGTGGCTTTCCAACCAGGGGGAAAGTCCCCTGCAGAAGGAGCTGGGCTGGGCAGTGGGACTGTGCCCACCCCGAGCCACAGGGCTGTGCCAGGGGCATCCCAAGCCCTCCTGGCTGTGTCCCAGGGCAGTGGGACTGTGGACAGGAGGGACGAGGGGTCCTGCCTGTTTGGGCTGAGCTCCCTGTGCTGCCGTGGACACACCCGTGATACACAGAGATGTTTCTCTCTCTTTCTGTCTCCCCCTTGCCAATGCCTCTCCCAGGGAAGCACCAACGAGGTAAGTGGCTCTTTGTTCTCCGCATGCCCCCCGGGGCTCCCGGGAAAAGCCTCTCGGAGCCACGGGCACGTTTGGGGGTGTGGAGGACGGGAGTTGTGAGGGTTCTCGGGCAGCAGCTCTGCTTGTTCCCTGGGATCCAGATGCCTGGGAAGGGTGTGATGTGGGCACTGCGCCCCAGGCGGTGCTGGGAGCCAAGTGGGGGAGAGATTTGGGCGGGGAGTGTCATGTTATGATGGGAATTTTCGTCTCCCATCGGTTCTGTTTGGGCATTTTGTTGTGTAGAGAGGCCAAACCCAAACCTCAGTTTGTTTTGGAGCATGAGGTTTGCAGGGAGGGTCCCCACCAGCTGGGCAGCCCCCATGCCTGGGGAGACCTCTCTGTGCTGCTGCAAGGGCTGAGTGTGCTGGTTTTGGGGAAAACCCACCCCATACTGGATTAAGCAGAGAGGGGGGCTTCAAACTGGAAAAGGATAGATTAAGGTTGGATACTGGGAAGGAATTGGTGGCTGGGAGGGTGGGCAGGCCCTGGCACAGGGTGCCCAGAGAAGCTGTGGCTGCCCCTGGATCCCTGGGAGTGTCCAAGGCCAGGTTGGAGCACCCTGGGCTGGTGGGAGGTGTCCCTGCTGTGGGATAGGATGGGATTTAATGTCCCTTCCAACCCAAACCATTCTGTGATTCCATGATTTATGGACACAGCCACAGCAGCCCCTCCTGGGCCAGGCTCTTCTGGCTGCCCTTGCCCAGTGCTGCAGGGTGCCAGTGCCCAGCTCCCTGCCGGGCTGGCACCGAGGGCTGGCACCTTGTTTAGGCAGAGCCTTGTCAGCCTCTGATTAAACCAAGACAGATTCCTCGCTAATCTGCATTTACTGCTCTAGGCCATGAATGCAGCAGTGTAGCCAAGTGCCTGCCCAGCCTGGCCAAGGTGTGTGACTGACACATCCAACCTTTACCGTGGCACCAAACCCTCCCAGTGCCATCTGTCAGTGCCAACACAGTTCAGAGCCACTGAGTTTGGTGGGGAGTTCCTTTAAAAGAAGATAAAGCAGTTCCAAAGCAGCCCATTCCCCCCCCCCCAGGCAGGGTTTGGTACTTCATTGATACGAAACCAGCATAAGGCAAACATGGTCAGGTAAAAATCAGTGCTGTGAGACGGGTTTGGCATTAAAATAACCCCTAAAATAGCCCCAAATGCTGCAGGGTCTCTCATAGATTGCAGGTGAATTTTCAAGAGGCACAGAGAAGCTGAGTGGAGTCTCCTCCACCAGCCCAGTGTTCCCAGTGAATCCCAACCCACCTCCATTCCCTTAGGCCCTTTTGGGATGGACTTTTCTCACCCCCCACCCTCCTCCTGCAGCTTCAGCCTCTCCTTCACTCACACCCCAAGCACATGAAGAACACCCTGTCAGGTGCCTCCTCCCACCCCTTCCACAGCTAATCCTGGCTCGCCAACAGTCCCCAGCAGGAGCTGGTGGGATCTGGGTGGTTGTTTCTTCCTCCCCCAGTGACAAATCCATTTAAAATAGGAATATCAGAGCCAGGACCAAGTCCTCTGCAGCCTTGGCATCTCCTGTGCCTTTTGTTCTGGGATGAAGGTGGGGGATAAAAGGGATGAAGGGACAGGGGTGTTACTTGCCTGTCCTCCCTCCATGGGATCTGAGCCTGGTCCCAGCCCAGTTCTGTGGGGAAAGGCAGCTCGTGGCTCTGGTGCTCACCCTGCAGTCACTCCAGGACTAAAGAAATGGTAAAATCAGAAGGGAAAAAACCTGCACCATCAGCAGAAAAATGATCAGGACAATGACCTGTCCCAGCCCTGGGTGTGATGGGGAAGCAAATGCTGAGGCTGCAGGAATTTAACCCATGGGCCTGAAACTTAGGGGAAAGCAACCCCTGGAAGTCTCTTATTGGTTTGATGCAGCTCAGAAGGAGTGAGATATTTGGAAAATTGGAGCTGTAGAATCAGAGAATTCACGGGGCTCATCCAGTCCAACCCCTGGCCATGCACAGACACCCCAATAATCTCATTCTGGACCCCAGAGCATCATCCAACCCCTCCTGGAGCTCTGGCAGCCTTGGGGTCCCTGGGGAGCCTGGGCAGTGCCCACCACCCTCTGGGGGAAGGATCTTAGTTCCTAATATCCAACCTAACTCTGCCCTGCCACAACTCCAGCCCTTCCTGGCTCCCACCTCCTGGAGCTGGCCATCCCTGCGTGTCAGGCACTTGTCCCCGGGGGTGTTGGGCTGGGTGACAGCGCTGGGGACAAGGTTGTGAGCGGGCTGTGTGTGGTGTCTCCCCAGGCCTTGTACAAGCTGTGTGTGTCTCCCCAGGCCTTGTACAAGCTGTACAGCGCGGCCGCCACGCACAGACACCTGTACCAGCACGCCTTCCCCGCCCCGCGCCCGGAGCTCGACGCCTCCGACAGGAAGAAGGTGTAACCCCGGCCGTGCATGATGGAGCATCCACACCCTCACCCTCCTCGAGGGGTCACCGTGGCCTCCTGGGAGCGACCCCCTCACCCTCGTGTCCCCCCCGTGGTGTTGGGGGCCGGCAGGGCTGGGGCGGGGCTGTCCGTGTGTCCATCCACCCCCCGGCTCTGCCACAGCCGAGTGCTTTGGTCTCTCATAGCTCATTGACAAAGCCTTATCTCCCCCCTCTTCATCAGTCACCACTGAGGAAATGGGTCATTTTCCTGATACTGCGACTAAAAAAGGCCGAAGCTTCTCCAAAAGCCAATTTATTTCAGGTACTTGAAGGAGTTATAACATGTAACCGAGGTTTTGTTTTTTTCATTCCCTTCGATTAACTAGTTAACGCCATAAACATAATTAAAGGTGTATTAACTTGCTTTATCAGACACTGTAAGAGCACTTCTGCTGTGCTGTGTTTGTGAGGAACGGCCTCGCTGTTTGTCTGCACCAAGTGTCACTTTGTAGCTGTGTTGGAGGAAGTCTCACTGTCTGTCTGTACATATTTACCCCTGATAGTGCATAGGACGTGTGGTACAGGTCTATTCTTTTATTGTCAGGACTATTAAAGTTTGCTTTTGGTTCCTAAGAAGTTGGTTCTGCAGGGAAAAGTTATTTCTGAGGGAGGCAAGAGCTTCTCCTCTGGGGCTTTGTACAGTTTTGGTGTCGTTTTGGCTTTCAGAGTTGGTGTTTTAAGGGCAATTCACCCACTGACAGACCCAGAGCATTTGTGTGGCTTTTACTGCTTTTAAGAACAATTTATTTGATGTTCTAAAAGGCCAAAAAAAATCAGCCACACAACCCTTCATTCGTGGAACGAAATGATTTTTATTGAATGAAGAGGATTTACATGAAATGTACTGTTTTTGTCTGCAGTGTTTATTGCACTGAAAAGAATCCATAAATAACATTTCAGGACAGTTTATGAACCAAATGGAAATGCTGGAGAGGGTAAGTGGACAATTAAAAATTTTCCCCAGATGAGGATCTGTAATAGAAGACAAAAGCTCGTTAGAAAAGAACAGTAATTGCTGTTACATCCCTGATTTGCCCCGTGGGGTGGCACAGTGACAATGCCATTGCCTTCCCACCGCAGTGGGTCAGATTTTGTGAAATGTAGTTTACCCAGGATTTAAAAAAACCTCTGCTCAGAGATCCTGGTCTTTAGGAAGGTCCAAGTGTTCCCCCTCTGAGTGAAAACGAGTCGTAAACCCGGAGCTGAAGTAAAAAATAAGGCAACTGAGGCTTCACTCTGGGATCTGCAACCAGCTCCTGGTGGGACTGAGCAGGAACAGGGGGGCTGCTCTGGACATTAAAGCTGTAAACAGAGAGCAGAGGGATCCCAAATCCCCAGGGAACACCCGAGTCACTTGGATTTGGAGAAGGTTTGGAAGCCAGGATGTTTCACACACAGTTGCATCTATTGCCCTTGAAGAGAACAGAGTCAGCTTTTCATACTGCAGCCGACTGGGAGGAGAGGGAGGAGACCCAGATCAGGGCTCTGATCAAACTCCACGCTGGTTTGCAGCATTACAAACTACTCCTTGCACGGGAAAAAAAAAAAACAAACCCCCAAAAAAAGATTAACAAACAATCTCCGTCCTTATAAACAACACATAATACATGTAGAAAAATATTCAAGAGGATAATAACCAAGGTGCAACGTCAACAAAAATAAGCTGCCTTTTCGACAAAAGCACTTTTTTTTTCTTCTTCTTCCGAGTGTGACCGAAACGAACCCTTTTTTTAAAGCTGTGGGGTGTGCTCCGAGAGTCCGTGGGAGGGGCCCGGCTCAGTAGTTGGCGCCGTGCTGGGCGTACCACTGTTGGCGCTGCTGCCGCTGCTCCAGCTCGCCCAGCAGCGCCTGCCGGAACGCCTCGTACAGCTTCACGATGCGCTCCAGCTCCTTCATGAACAGCAGCTTCAGCATGCCCTGGTACGTGTCCAGGTCTGCCAGCTGGAACAGCTCCCACTTCAGGATGTGGTCGTACCTGCGAGGGGGGACAGGGAGGGGTTTGGAGGCAGCGGTTGAGCTGGGGGGTGATGGTAAAGAATGGGGGTGTGTGAAAGGGAGGGGGAGGAATGGCACAGAGAGGCTCCAAAAATACTACAGATCCCCTTCACTGATCAGAATAAAGCAGAAAATGCAGAGGATGGGAGAGCTGGGGGGGCTCACCTGGAGAAGAGAAGGATCCAGGGACACCGGAGAGCCCCTTGCAGGGCCTAAAGGGGCTCCAGGAGAGCTGGAGAGGGACTGGGGACAAGGCCTGGAGGGACAGGACACAGGGAATGGGTTCCCAGTGCCAGAGGGCAGGGCTGGCTGGGAGATTGGGAAGGGATTGGTGGCTGGGAGGGTGGGCAGGCCCTGGCACAGGTTGGGCAGAGAAGCTGTGGCTGCCCCTGGATCCCTGGGAGTGTCCGAGGCCAGGTTGGAGCACCCTGGGCTGGTGGGAGGTGTCCCTGCCCATGGGAGGGGTGGCACTGGATGGGCTTTTAATTTCCTTTCCAACCCAAACCATTCTGGGACTGTAAGAAAAGGCATTTTGGAAGCATTAAACCAGCACCTGCATCCACAACAAGCCTCCAAGATTTAGCATAAAACATGTGCTAAAATTAGAGTAACACATGAATTATTCCAGCAGGTACCTCCCAGAAGGCAGGACAGTGCCAGCCTGCCCTCAGAACCCACTTCTGTTCCCAAAGTCTTCCCCTTCCATCTATAAGGAGCACTCTTGGACAGCCAAACCCTCCAATTAACCCCTCCTGGTTAATGAGCAGCAACAATCTACCACAGATATTTAATGCTGCTTCATCCTGAGAAAAGCAAGCCCTGAGGTTGTTCCACCATCACTGCAATGACCCTCTCTCCCTGCTTTTCCCTGAGTTTCTAAGCACAATTCACTCACAATCTCATTTTCCTAACTTGGAAAGAGGCAGCTGAGGGCTGTAATTACTAAAAGACCTGGAGAAACTCATGGAATGACAGAGTTATTTGGAGCAGCTGAGTTACAGGAGAAATGGATTCACTTCAGGGGGGAAAATGAAGCCAAAACAGGAGTTCATTTATGCCAATGAGGTGCCATTGAAAGGTCCCCAGAGAAGCACCAAGGCATGCAGGTGACTTCCAGAGATGCTCTGAGGCATTTTAACAATTAATGAACTCTAAATTTCCTAAGTAAGAGCCTCTGTATTAAAGTTATCCCTAGTCCTGACAGGGCTGCACTGCTGGAATCCCTTTTTTCCCCCAAAACCAGAGAAATAACACATTGCAGCTGTTTGGAGTTGAAGGTTTCCAGGTACAAATACCTTGGGAAGCACCTGATTGTGGAGTTTACAGGGGCACCACGAGCCAAATCCATCACACACTGAGAAACAGCAGCAAAAACTGTGCTGATCATGAAAAGCTTTAAAATTTTACAAGTGATTTAATTTGTCTCAGCCAGCTTGATACAAAGAAATCCCTGATAAATTGCTTCAATTGCCCTACATTTGTTTCCAGACCAGGATCCCCAAGAATCCACCCAGCACAGGCTGAAATGTTTCAGATCACACTGTGTGGATGTGCCAAAGGCCTGAAGAAAGGAGAGCAGCTGCAGCCAAAAGGGAAAGGATTTCTAGGAAAAAAGTCCTCCCAGAGCTTAAAGGAACCCAGAGTGTTCCTGGTGCCTCTGTGGCCTGGGGGATTTTAGGGCCATTTCAATCTTTATGGGCTGCTGGCAAACCCAGCAGTCACAAGGAGTAATAAAACCCATTCAGATTTGGGTTACTAGAAGCAGGTAGGAAAAAAAAAAGGGAATTTTTTTTAGTGGAAGTCACTGAACATCACACAGAGCTAGAATTTCCAGTTCCAGACTGACCTTCTCTCTGCTGTAAAACTGAGTTTCTCCATGTTCTCCTTACGAAAAAGTACATGATTTAGTAACTATTAAACAATATTTGGGGGGTTTTATACCTTTATATTTAGTGCTACTCTTCTGCAGAGCTGCACCCATTAGAAAATGCAGTTTGGTTCATTATCCTCACTCAAATCTTTTCTTGGAGGAGACTCCCTGCTCCAGCAGCACTTTCTCTGACACAATGACTTTTTCTCACCAGTGAGTTTTTAATGAAATATCTTGAATAGAAATAGAGATGTCAGTTTGTACTTGGCCTTGCAGTGCCTAAAGGGGCTCCAGGAGAGCTGGAGAGGGACTGGGGACAAGGCATGGAGGGACAGGACACAGGGAATGGCTTTAAGATGGAAAAGGGGAGATTTAGGATGGATATTGGGAAGGGATTGGTGGCTGGGAGGGTGGGCAGGCCCTGGCACAGGGTGCCCAGAGAAGCTGTGGCTGCCCCTGGATCCCTGGGAGTGTCCAAGGCCAGGTTGGACGGGGCTTGGAGCACCCTGGGCTGGTGGGAGGTGTCCCTGCCCATGGCAGGGGGTGACATTGGATGATCTTTAATATCCCTTCCAACCCAAACCATTCTGTTATCCCACGATTTTATGACTTAAAACTCTTAAAGGTGGAAGAAAAGTGTTTTTTTAAAACAGGAGCAACACAGACCTGAGGAAGTCACACCCTAAAAACATTTCCCACATTCTCTAAGCACGTGGTGCAGCTCTCACAAATAAACTGGAAGCAGATCCCACCCTGCCAGAGCTTTCTGTGATACCACCCCTCTGCCAGAGCTTTCTGAGAGCTGCACCAAGCCCTGTGGTACCTTGGAGCAAGCCCTGAACCCAAACCACCAAACCCCTCGGCCCAACCTCCCTACGGGCTGTGCCAACACCAACCAACCCCCCCAGCACGAGTTCCACCCTCCCTCAAGGAAACCCAGGAGTTTCCCTTTCAGAGTGACATGCAATGACAAAAATAAGGTAAAAGCCTTACTTGACAGGAGCCCTGGCATAGACCTGGAGCCAGTCTGGGATGTCAGCAGCGTGGTAGGGGTTGGCAGGGACCAGGAGGGGCTGGCTGCGCTCGGCCGGCTGCGCCTGGTAGGACACGGGGGGCGGCTGGTCGTACCGGGGCACGCTGGGGAGGGGACAAGGGGACACCTCTGAGCCCCTGGCACGCTCTGCCACCACCCAGGGGACAACACTCAGGCACACAGTAAGGTGGGCAAAGGTTGGGGGTGCCCCCTGAGTCACATGCTGTTGCTGTTTCGGTGTTTCACTGTGATGGCACAATAAAATTCACCTTACACCCACTCACCAGAGCAGTAAAAAGCACTGGGTCTGGCTTTAAAACATTAAAGAAATATAGATTCAGCCTAATAAAGCACCATTTAGTATGTCAGGACAAATGGATTCAGGCAGCAGCTGATGACTTGTTCCATATAAAGACATCCTCATATAGTTCTCATATATTCATATACAATACAGATTTATATATTATAATTATCACTCATATTAATATTTATATTAATATTATAATATTAATGTTGTTATAATATTAATATTATTATAACATGCATATTATTATAATAGTTATATTAGTATAATACTTATATTATTATAATATTTACCATAATAATTATCTCTCATAATTCTCTCATATTTCTCTCTTTCTCTTCCTGGGCAACAGCAAAATACACTGAGTGGCAGAAATCCACTGTTAAGATTTGCTTTGTATGAACTTGATTCTCCCTGGAAATTCCAAGTGGCTAAACCACCAATCTCCATCCTAGACAAGCCTTGACTCTTGTTTCAGATGCTCAGGGAACATCAGCTGGAGTTTCTTTCCAGCCTACAGTTCCATTCTGAGCTTCACTGAGAGCTGAGGAGCTCCTTTGGTGGAGTGAGGAGTAATATCCTGTTTCTGAACTTAGGACATTCTGTGATACCACCCCCCCAACCTAAACCTAAAAACCTCCTAAATAACTCCTAAAAACCTCTCAAAAGCAGCTGGAGGCAAAGCCCAGCAGGGAGGAGGGTGTGCCCTGCCCTGCCCTGCCTTACCTGGGGGCACAGGGGTGTTTGTACTGAGCTCTCTTGTTGATGTGATCCACATAATACACCCCAAACTCTGCCGACTCCACTCGCTCCCAGCCCGGGGGGAGCCCCTCCCGCTCCAGGGGGTGGCTCCAGTGCGTGGTGTTGGTGTTGTGGTCGATGTAGTATTTCCTTCCCCGGATAGTCCAGTCCACTGACCAGCCAGGAGGAAGAGGTAAATCCTCAGAGCTGTGATTTGTTAAGTTTCCTAGGGATGTGGCAGCCACTCTGCCGATGCCTGGGGACAAAGGGACATCAGGGTTCAATTAAAGCTGCACAGGGAGGGTGATTCTGTCAACACACAATCCACAAAAAACCCCTTTTTTTGGAGTTACAGGCAGAAATCGCAACTATCCAACAAGTACAGCAGTCAGGGACAGCAACAGGACCGGGTGAAACAAGAGAGGGGATGAGAAGGAACCAGGAGGTGATGAAATCCCCACCTCTTCCCTGCAAACACAGCACTGAATTCAAAGGACTGCTCACTTAGCACTTGAAAATGTGAAAAATGAACATGCAGGATGGTGAGAGAGGCACTCAAAGAACACAATGCCTCGCCCCTCCCTTCCTGTGGGTAATTGGGAAGCTGACTGAAATTAAAGACATAATGGCAATTAAAGAAAACTAAAGCAAAAATACCCCCAAAGCCTCCCACCCACAAACCCCCAGTGACATCCCCAGGAATGCTGCAGGTCTCTGTCTGTCCCTGGGATGTGCTGGCACAAATTCAACTCACTGATTTAAAACCTTTTCAGGAATTATCCTCAGTTCTACAGTTAAACAGCTCCTGGCTTTAAAGAAATCCCAATTATCTCTCCATCCCATGCCCAAATGCATCCATTCAATCATAATATCAGCAGTTTGTGGGTCACCATTTCCAGCAGGAGGGATTTGGGAGCCACTTTTCCCACTTTTTTAGAAGTCAGCAAGTGGCTCCACCACCCATCCCATATTTACTGATGGGAATACAGCCCTTTCCTCCTGTTTTTCAGGACTAACATTTTGGTGTGATTGTTTTTTTGAGAGAGGGGAAAAGGGAAAGGCAAAGTCCCCCTCACCTAAAATGACAGACTGAAAACTGGGGGGATTAATTCCTAACAAACCATGGCATTCATCAACAATAAAATCACAGGGAGGGCTCCAAAGCAACTGGAGGAATAGAAAATAAATTCAAAAGCCCCTCAGATCACCCTTTCAAACTTTGTGTTCATCCACAGATCTTTTCCCAGCCTTTTCATGCTCTGAACTGGCCTCAAAGAATTCCCTCTGGTTTCAGTACTTACCTCTCTGTCAGCCCCTAAAGGGCAGCTGTGTCCACATTTAATTGGGATTAAACAACCTTTAATTCCAGAGAAAAGGAATTCCTGAGCTCTGGAAGTGCTGGGCAGGGAAGCTGTTTCAGCCCCCTGGCTCCAGGGATGTCACTTGTGTTCGTTCCAGTGCCCAAAATACAAAGTTTTCACGTTGAAAACACTTTAGAGAGAACCAAATCCTGGATTTTCTCCAACTAACTGGGCTGCTGAGTTGTAATTTTGTATATTCCTGTGACTATTTAGATTTAAATATTTATCTTGTTATATAATAGTCACTATTTAATAGTGACTTAACACTGCCAGGAGATCTGAACACACAAATTGGGGAAAAAAAACACCCCTATTTTGTTTTAATTATTAAAACCAGCACATGCCTGTGTTTTTTACAGTTCCTCCCCCCTGAATTCAGCAAACACACATATATATTTTTATTTATTCCTTGGGGTAAAGGTCAGTGCTTCCCAACACCTGGAAGTTGGTATTAAAAGCTGCACCATCTCCCAGTAAAAGCTTATTTTTTTTCTAATTTCCAAGATGCAAAGAACAAAACTGATACCAGACCCACACCATTAAAATAAAGCTGTGTATCAACAAGGAATCAAACCCCAGATTTGTAAACTGGTTGTTACAAATATTTCAGGCTGTAACTATCATTTTTCCCCTTAAAATCTCAGCTCAGATTGGAATTTTTGCTGTGTTGGAAGTTTAAGATGCTGATATCCAGAGTGCCTTAAAGCCACCAACCCACTGTGCCATTAAAACCAACTGTTAGTACAATTTAGACCTATTTTTTTTCCTATAAATGGAGTTTAATTAGAGAAATTCAATGTTGGTTTTGCTGACAGAGCTCAGCAGATGCTCTAAGGGAGAGTGGAAACAGAGGGGGGAGAAAAAGCTCCTGCTGGAATTCTAAACAAGAAGAGAAGAGGAAAAATGACTTTTTAATATATATATATCCACAACTGTATCAATAATAAGACTGAACTAAGGGTAAATTCCTGTGTGATCCTTCCCAAAAACTAAACCAAAGGAGAAAGTTCCAAGGCAGCCTATTTAAGTAATAAAATAATCATATTCTCATTCTTCCTGCTTTCCCAAGGAACAGAGTTGCTTAAATTATCTGCTTTTTCCAAAGGTCTCCTGAAGGATGAGTGGCAAATCTAAAGGGTGGTCAGCAATTAATTTGAATTTATGCCTTTGTAAAACCCTTTTCAGAATGTCTCTTTAGAGCTTTTTCTAGCCTGATTTGGTAATTCTGGTTATAATGATAAAATATAATATATAATGGGGTATATATGGGAGATAATGAGGTTGCTGTTGCTTTTAAGGAACATCAATATTGAAATTCTTTGAGGCTTTGTGTTTTCCTTCCATTTCTAAAGCACAGTCTCTTCAATTTAGGGTCTGGAATTATCACCTTGAACTCTGAGCTCCACATTCCACCAGTGCAAAGAGTTCCCTCCCTTAAAAAGGTATCTTAAGGTACCAAAGTCCCAAAATCTGGGGTGTTTTCTCCCAGCAAGGAAGTTTTGTGGGGTCTGTTCCATCAGGATGGCCCAAAAGCAGCTGGAATTGATGTGTCAGTGCTTTCCCAGCCCAGGGAAATGGGGTTTATTCCCTGCCTGGAGAGAAGGCTGAGTGTTTTGGGGGAAAGATTTCCATGTCAGCAAAGGAGAGGAGGAAAATCCCAAAAGCAGCAGAAAGGGGAAAGAGGAAAACCCCTTGAGGAGAGATTTTGGGAGGAGCTGTGCTGATGGTGGCAGGGCAGTGTCAGAGCCCAGGAACTCCCCTCAACTGGCTGAAAAACAAATCAAGCCAAATAATCCTTGTCTTTAATTAACCCAATTGTCTTCAGAGCCTTTTTTGCAGGGTGCCCAAATCCTCTCCCTTCCCCTCATCAAAGGGGGATGAAGAGAAGTTGAACACACTGTTTAATTTGAAGGGAATAAGTACAAAACAGCCCAAAAAAGTCCCAATAATTTATGTCTGGACAGATCTGCAGGTCCTGGGACTTCCAAAGGAACTTCCTGAGCACAAACACCTCTTTTGGCAGAGGGGATGGGGAGGGGGTTCAACTTCACAAAGAGGAAAGGACAGGAAGAACTCAGAAAGCTGCAAAGTTACTGCAAAATCAGCACAGAGGAAGAAAAGGGCAGGGGCTGCTGCTTGTTTAAAACCCAGGGAAGGGCACACCCCTCCAAAGTCTGGCTGGTTTAGCTCTAAATTATTATTACCAATGTAATGATTTGTATTTATTTTGCCCTTCTATTACACATGAACCCCAGTTTGCAGCTCTTAAAGGGAATGATTTTAGGGATGAAACTCCTTCCCCCAAAGCCCCCTGGTCATTGTTTCTCTCCTCTGCCATCCCAGTGAGCCCAAAATTCCAAGAAAAGTCCCCTCACCCTTTTTTCAGTCTCAGCAATGTTCATAGACACAGAAGAAGGTTTCAGCTTACCGCTCACACAGGGGGGCAAATAACTCTGAGGTCTTGGTTACAAGTTACTTCCAAGCTACACTGGAGGGATAACTTCAACCACAGACCTCCCCAAAACTTTAACCTAGAAGAGAGGAAAGACAGGGCGAGGAAAGACAGGTAAAGGCTCTCAGAGTTCAGTTTGAAAAGGACATTGAGAAAAGAAATCATAAAAGAATGGGAAAAAAAGTGTAAAAGGAGGAGGGGTCTCCACTGAAGGCATTGCTCAGGAAAATCAGCAGCACCAGATGGGTAAAAGTAAAAGCAAAGTGAGGGAAAATGAGGAAAGGAGGGCATGGGACAGCTGAAGGATGACAGAGAAAACATGATTTCAAGGGGAGATGCTGGGAGAGAGCATGGAATGCTGGCAATAAACCATGAGACTGTCCTTAAAGGATCTGCTGAACACTCTGAGGATCTCACTAAGAACGTGTTTGCAGCTTCTCTCCTAATTATAAAGAGGGAAATCTTTATTTGGAATGAAAGCTGAAGTTCAAAGGCACCTCTTCACCTCCCAAAACTCACCTAAATGAAATACCACCAACAGCACCAACACCTTGTGTTCACCAGGCACCATTTCCTGAGGAATCCACCCAAAATGCACCAGAACTGACTGAGGGGTCCCTCACAGGGAGGGTGGGAGAGGAGGGGAAAGGAGAGGGCAGCATTTACAGGCTCCACCTAATGAAGAGTCTTTTATTTGTAGCTATCAGGCAATTTTGCCAACAATTATCTCAATTAAAAATATTCATCAGGTCAAATATTTAGGAGACGTGGAAGGAAAAAGTAACTTAGACAAAGACAATGAAAGCAAAAGGCCTGGCTCAGGATTCTGGAAATGCAGGGAAAAAGGAATGAGAAATGAATGAAAAATGATTGCAGCTCAAGGGGAACACTCAAGGCTTGAAAACATGGATGGTTCAAACAAAAAGAAGCTTCATGGTGGGATGAAAGTAAGAAAATCTAAGGTCTAAATTCTTATTTTGGGCCACATAATTCTTTGGCTGAGAAAAAGCAGCAGCAATTATTGCAAAGAAGTACAAAATGAAGGACATAAGTCAATATTCTCCCTGTGGTGAAACAGAGAGGAATTTCAGAGCTCCCATTCCATGCTGAGATGAATTGAAAAAAAAAACCAGAGGAAAGGGAAACCCTTTGGCAGAGCAAAGGCTGGCCCTTGTCTCTCCCTCCAAATGCACCAGATTAAATCCTCACCCACAACAAAATCTGTGCAGAATCTGTTCAAACTATGAAATGTCAAACCTGAGACTGAATGGCAAAGCCCAACCAAACAGCAGCAGCTATTTTATGATTCCCAGGGCTGAGGGGACACAGGTAAACACACAGCAGGGGGAAAAAAAGGTTCTTTAGAAAGAAGATGGGGCTACAAGTGAGAAATATATGGCTTTTGGCTTCTTTTTAAAAATCTGCTAGTTTAAACTTCACTTTCATGCCAGAGCTTTCAGTTTTGAGGTCTCCCCAGCAGACACAGCTATTGTAGTAATTTTGAATTTAAATTGATTGGTCTGTGAACTCCTCCCCTCCTGCCTCTCTTCCCACAATATCCCAGCACACTCTACCTTGTTAAGTGTTTCATGACTGTTGGATGAGCAACAACCAGCAGAGATGGAGGTCAATCAGATG
Source organism: Campylorhamphus procurvoides (assembly GCA_013396655.1). NCBI lineage: Eukaryota > Metazoa > Chordata > Aves > Passeriformes > Dendrocolaptidae > Campylorhamphus > Campylorhamphus procurvoides. The sequence continues at coordinate 4,831 of WBMV01003820.1, read as the reverse complement.
TGTTTAGCAAAATAAAGGAGGGCAGCAAGCCTTAAATGAGTTATTTCAGCCTTTCCTGCCTGACAGCCCTACCATCATCCTGCTCTCACTTCTCATGGAAATGTTGCTGTGCCAAAAGAAACACACAAAGCACTGACAGGTTTTAGTTCCACACAGGGGCTCAGCAGCATGAAATGCTGGATGTTCCTCCTGGCACGTTCATTTTTGTGGACAGGACATTCAATTCATTAGACTAATTACTGTTTTGTTTGCAGATTACAAATGACAACATAATTAAGGTTGAGGGGATGTTATTTACAGGTTTGAAAGGTTTGTTTCAAACTCCTCCTTGGACACATTTTTGCAGCAGCAAAGACAGAATCTAATATTTCAGAAAAGCAGTATTTAATGGGCTCTTCTTTCTTATGCTGTTATTTAGTAACCAAAGCCAAATTCCAGTGAAACAGAGGGGGAAGAGCATATTTACAAACTATATCAAAAGCTAAAAGAAAGGAGCCAAGGAGGAGGACTAGATGCCAATTTGCTAATTACACAAAGCAGTCATCCCTCCCTTTGACTGTTTATAAGACATTATTTTAATCACTGAGGTCAACTTAAATAATAAAGCAATGACAGGTAAAATACAATAAACCCAACAATAATAATGCTGCAATGTTATAATTTAGAGCTGTCAGTTACTTTCTACCTCATTAGTAGATATCCCCTAAAAAATCATCAAAATAAATCACCTTCTTCACCAGGAACTCACCCAACTTTGCACAGAGGAGTTCATGTACATTAGGCATTAAAAACCCCCAACTTGCTCAACCTTACCCCTTTTATTTAAGACATAAACCTTACAATAAAGACTATTTTTCCCTTCTGCATCAAATCAAATCCTCCATCAAATCTGCCATCGAATCCTCCACCGAAACCCCACGCAAAGAGCCGACACCCCCCAAATCCTAATAAAACATCCCCCTAAACCCTCAGGGAACCCCTTATTTCCCCTAAAATCAGGCAGCCCTCCTCACCTGAGGTGTGCCTGCCGTGGCTGTGGGCCATCCTGTGGAAGAGCTCGCTGCTGTGCTCGTAATACCTGTAGTCCTCCTGCCTCCTCCTCTGGCCATCGTAGAAGTGCTCGTAGAAATAAGAGCGGGCGTCGCCGTTCTCGCCCTCTGCCCGCCCGTATTCCCGGGGCACATCGGCCACACTCCGGGCCAGGAAGGAGGGGGCAGACAGTCTGTGGCTCTCCCTCCTCAGCATCTCGTGGGGAGGTCTCTGGACGGGAGGTCGGAGGAAACTCTGGTTCCTGGAAACCATCCCATCGCCGGCGGGGCCGTAGGAGGAGGGGGGGTCGGGAGGGCAGAGGTCAGTTCGTCTGGGGATGGTGGGGCCGTGGCGGATAAAGGAAGGCATCAGGTCTGGGAGAGAGAGGGGGAGAGAAGTCAGAGCTCTGCCTGGGCTTAAAGTATTCAATCACCTTCCCAAAACGGGGGGAATCCCGTGGAAAATCCACCCAAGGCAGGTGCAAACAGAATGGGGATGGAGCAAGAGAAACCAGCACACCTTCCACCAGCAACAGTGCCAGCAAAACTGCAGCTACAATGAACAAACCGACCCCAAACCCATCACAAAACACAGTACCCAAAAAAATAACCCCAAACCTCCCACTCAGGGCTGTGCCCATATCAGTCAGGGTTTGTATCTCTCTATTAGAAAGAGTGAGAAAATCCAAATATCCCGGCTGCTGCTTCACTGGGAACCAGTTCTGAACTGGGAATAACATAATTAAGATGTTAATGCTCAAATATTCACAGGAATCCACGACAGAAACAGGAACAGAATCCCATCCCAGAGCCACAAAGTTCAGCCAGAAAAATGCTGCCATTTTTTACATGTTAAATTCTCAAACTGTCATGGAGATATTTCCCTTTTTCCTGCACAATTTCACTGCCACCCTCCCCTAAGTGAAACATTCCTCCTCTCTCTACTTTTACATGACATAAATAAGTAGTTTCCCTCCAGGTAAGTCAACACAACTTTGATTTAGGCTGAGGTTATGCCCATTATTAATTACTTCTTATTAACAAACTCTTACAAGTAAAATGAAAACCTTCTGCACCCCAGAAGGTGCCAGCAGCAAATTTACAATGACCAATGCACAGCACGTAAGAGCTGGTTATTACAGCACAACCACGTCAATTTATGAACCCCTCAGGCACACCCACAGCTCAACAGAACCCAAATGAGTGGGTTTTTGTGTTTAAGGACTAAGCCAATGCAATCAAATGACTAAATTAGTTTGCCTGTTGACTGAGGAACCAGCTCTTGACGCAGCAAACACTTCCAGAGGAGCTGAGTGCTTTCCTCCTGCCAGCAGATCAGATTCTGCTGGCTGGGAACTCCAACCTAACCCTGCAGTTACAGTGTAAATAAACACATTTCAGTCTCGGGTTGCCTTCAAAGATGAACAGAAATCAGTGCCTTTTCAGTGGGTATTTGGCAGTCCCAGGAAAACGGGGCATGAGAGCCACAGGATGCATTGCAGGTGACCTCAGCAGGCTGAGTCATGGGTAACACCTGGAGCATTTGCATTCAAAGGGATTTTGGGAGGGAGAAAGAGCCTGGCAGGTCAGTTATCTCCTTCCCAAAGCACACACCGGGAAAACAACCACTCCATTCTGCAAAGAGAGGGCTCACAGAACCACGGAGTGATTTGGGTGGGGAGGGACCTTCAATCCCACCCAGTGCCACCCCTGCCCTGGGCAGGGACACTTTCCCCCAGCCCAGCCTGCTCCAACCCCCGTGATCTCTTCAGATCGTGGGAAAACCAAGCCTGGAGACTCCCTGAACCTGAGGAAACTGAGGAAATCACAAACCCCACAAACTCGGGCACAATGAGCATCCCTCTGAAACTCCTGCTCCTTTTAACTTCCCTCCCCGCAGGGATTAAACACGCATGCACGGCGACAAACACACACCGAGGGACACCCACAGAGGGGGACACACCGAGGGACACACCACGAGGGGACACCCACAGAGGGGACATACCGAGGGGATATCTGAGTGAGACACACGGAGGGACACACCGAGAGGGGCACAGAAAGGACACCTGAGTGGGACACACAGGGCGACACACAGGGCGACATACAAAGGGACACCTGAGTGGGACACACAAAAGGGATACACAAAAGGGACACCCACAGAGGGACACACACAGAGGGGACAGATAAAGGGACACATAAAGGGGCACATAAAGGGGCACACCGAGGGGGACACACCGAGAGGGACGGGACACCTGAGTGGGACACACCGAGGGGACACACCGAGGGGGACACGCAGAAGGGACACCTGAGTGGGACACACAAAAGGGATACACAAAAGGGACACCCACAGAGGGACACACCGAGAGGGACACACAAAAGGGACACCCACAGAGGGACACACACAGAGGGGACAGATAAAGGGACACATAAAGGGGCACATAAAGGGGCACACCGAGGGGGACACACCGAGGGACACATAAAGGGACAAAGGCACACACGAAGGGGCACACAAAGGAACACCCCTCATTCCCTCCACATGGACACCCCCCCCAGGCCGCGCCGCTCCAGGCCCCGCCCGGCCCTCACACAAAGCCCTCGGGGCTCCCCCCCGGGTCCCCCCTCAGGATCCCCCCGGGTCCCCCCTCAGGATCCCCCCACACTCACTCCGCAGCAGAGGGCTCGTCTCCTTCTTCACGTACTTCCCCTGCACCTCGCCCGGCTTCGAGAGCTCCGTCCGCGTCTTCTTCCGAGACAGCATCCCACCTCCTCCCGGCCCGCCCACACCGCCCGCATGCCCGGGGAGGGCGCTCCG
>WBMV01003818.1:16271-42460 GCA_013396655.1 Campylorhamphus procurvoides | reverse complement strand
CACTGGGAGGGATGTGCTCCCCACGGCACTGGGAGGGATGTGCTCCTCATGGCATTGGGAGGGATGTGCCCCCCATGGCACTGGGAGGGAGGGATGTTCTCCCCATGGCACCACCACCATTCCAGCTCCTCTCCGGGATCATCGGGGTGGGATCTCATCCAGGGCATCCCAAGGGCACTGCCTGGAACCTCCCCCGGGCACAGCAGCTGCTCTGAAAGAGCTACATGCATAAAACATTCAACATCGAAACCAACACCCAAAACAAACAGAAAGAAACCCTCAAGAAACACAAACCCAACAACAACAACAACAGCAAAACCAACAGCAAAAAACCCACAAAGAAAAAAAACCCCACAAACAAAAAGAAAAAAAACCCCAAACACACAAAAGAAAGGGAAGAAGCAACAAACCAAAATAAGATACATCTCTTAAATCCTGAATAATTCAGAATTCCACCTGTTCTCCGAGGCTGGAGGGTGGAAGGAGCTCCTGCAGCTCCTGCAGTGCCACGTTTTGGTGGCAAAGAGGCCCCGTGTCCTCCTGCCCCAGGGCTCTGCCACCCTGTGCCACCCCAACTTCCATCCCCTCCTTCCCCTCTGGCTGTCCATCCCCTTGGATGTGGTGGATCCCCAGCCCTGTGGCAGCAGCTGGGCCATGGACACGGCTCACTGGGACAGCTCAAAGCCCAGGGATTTTGGGGAGATGATGGAATTTCCGGCCCAGGATGTGACTGATGGTGAGTCTGTTCCCAGCAGTGATCTCCAAAGCCTTTGGTGGGTCGTGGCCTTGAGGTCCTGCTGCCCCATGTGGAATTGGATGTGGCATCTCCCACATCTGAGTCAGCCCTGCCCCTCCTTGGGTTCTCCTTGGTGTTTCTGCCCCTCCTTGGGCTGCCCTTGGTGTTTCTGCCCCTCCTTTGGCTGCCCTTGGTGTTTCTGCCCCTCCTTTGGCTGCCCTTGGTGTTTCTGCCCCTCCTTGGGTTCTCCTTGGTGTTTCTGCCCCTCCTTGGGCTGCCCTTGGTGTTTCTGCCCCTCCTTTGGCTGCCCTTGGTGTTTCTGCCCCTCCTTTCACTGCCCTTGGTGTTTCTGCCCCTCCTTGGGTTCTCCTTGGTGTTTCTGCCCCTCCTTGGGTTCTCCTTGGTGTTTCTGCCCCTCCTTGGGCTGCCCTTGGTGTTTCTGCCCCTCCTTGGGCTGCCCTTGGTGTTTCTGCCCCTCCTTTGGCTGCCCTTGGTGTTTCTGCTCCTGCTGGGAATGCTGCTCTCCCTCAGGTGGCTCCACATCAGTCCCTGGAGGCAGAAAGGCACCCCAAGAAGAGACTTTCTGCTGGGGCCACGGTGATGTCAGAGCTGGTTTGGGCAGTTTCTCACCCACTGCAGGAGGGAATTGAGGGAAAGAGGCAGAAAGGGGGATCTTTCCCATCTCCTGGTGCTTCCCATCACTAATGGAAACCTCCCTCACAGACCCTGCTGCCCCTCAGATCCTTCCCAGCCCTTCCCTGTGAGGGATCCTCTCAGTCTCTGCCATTTCCCAAATCACAACCAGATGGGCCCTGCTGAGCTGACTCAGTCCCGACATCCCATCCCAAAAACGCGGCTCCAGGCAGGAGGTTTGCCCAAGAACCTCGTCCCGGATCCATAAATAGGTGACTCAGAGCTGGATGATCAATAGGTCAGTGTAAGTTCTGCTGCTGCACCCAGAAGGGGTGGGAGCAGAGGACATCCAGAAGTCTCTTTCAGTGGAAATTATCTTATTCTTCTGTTCTTGGAAAACCGGGAGTGCCACTTGGTGTTGGTCAGATTTGTCATCCCAAGAGTGGAGTCTTGACTGGTTTGTTGCAATTCTTTTCCCTATTTTCTCTTCCACTCTCCTTTCATTTTCTTTTCTCATTTTTGACAATTCCTGCACGTCTCTCCTTGGATGGATTTTCCCTGAAATAAAGCTTGGTAGGTTTTCCTGTTCCTCCAAAGAGGGATGGGAGGTGTGTCTGCCCAACCCTGGGGACCCTCCCCAGGCTGCTGAGCTCTCAAACTGGGCCTTTTCCCACCAAAGCCCTGACCTGGTTCCAGGAATTTGGTGACACAAGTGACAGGCTGAATAGAAAACCAGGGAATCCTGGAATCACAGGAGTGCTCAGGTTGGAAAAGACCCTTAAAGTCACCCAGTCCAACCATTCCCAGCACTGCCAAGGCCACCACTGCCCATGTCCCCAAGTGCCACCTCCACAGGGATGTTAAATCCCCCCCAGGGATGGGCACTGTGCCAGCTGTGCCAGGGCTGGACACCCCTTTCCATGAAGGAATTTTCCCACTATCCAACCTGGCCCTCCCCTAACTTGGCAGAGGCAAAGGGCCATCTCCAGAAGGTGCCACCTCTGCAGGTGCTGGTGCTGGAGGCATTTCTGCCCTTTGGGGACTTTTCCAGGGGCCTCTGGAGCATCCAGGCCTGGGCTGGTTTATTCTGTCTGGTCTCTTCTCCCTTTCTTTCTCTGTTTGGGAAAGAATCCCCTCCTGCTGCATTCCCTGGACAAGGAAGGTGCCAGGATCTGGGAGCTCCACAAGCACCAAGGGATGGAGGGAACCATCACCCAGACGGGCACAAAGGGGCCACCAGAGGGGAACAAATCCCAGAGGGAATAAAAGGGCTCAGGATCAGGCAGGTCTGGAGCTTTAGGCAGGAAAAGCTGCTGTGTTGGAGCTGCAGCCTCAGGAGAGCAGCACGTGGTGGCTCCAGGTGGCCATGGGTGGGTTCCTGGCTGGTCCATGGCTCATTATCCCGGGTATTGTTCCCTCAGGGAGTGTGGGCTTCCCACGGACATTCCCAAAAAGACGAGCTCCATTCCAGAGGCTGTTTGGGCAGCAGGAGGAGCTGGGCTCTGTGCCCTCCCTGCCCCTGGAAATGCCCTGTGTGACCACAAGTGCCAGGGGACATGTCCCATGGCTCATTCCAGGGATGTCCCGCTAGGAATAACCGGCTTTTCCACACCATCCCGGGTCATTGTGCCCATCCCACGGGCACTGGGAATGCTGGGCTGGGCCCTGTGGTGTCCCACTGGTGTCCCAGTGGTGCCCCAGGGGTGTCCCAGTGGTCAGGGAGGTGCCAGAAGGTACAGCCCGTGCCCATGTGCCAGGAAATGGTGGTGTGGGAACCCCTGGGTGCTGTTTGTGTTTGGGAAGGCCGGGATACGTCACCCTAAGGGTGTAGGGACATTCCTGGGACAGCCTCGGGCAGCACTTCCCACCCAAGGCTTGGCCCTGGAGGGAAATGCACACCCTGATGCAACCATTGCCTTTGGCTTTAGGGAGGTTTCCCCATGGCTTGGGAAGCCTGGAGGAATTTTCTCCTCCCCAGGAAGCTCCAAGGAGTTTTCTTGGCACAGAAGTTCAAAGGCTTTCCAAGGAACCCCACTGGAAGGGGGGGATTCTGCATTCCCAGACTCCTGAGATGTCCCTCAGAGGGACCAGGAGCCCTTTGACCTCAGGCAAAGCTTCCACGGTTTCCAACTCCTGCCTTTCTCTCGGGCTCTGTGGACCAGCAGCTTTGTCTGGGTGGATAATTCCAGGCCTAGGGATGTCCCTGTGGGATTGCTGGTTCCTCCACCCCATGGCCTGGTGGTTCCCTGCCTGCTTTTCCTGCTGGAGGAGCTCTGAGGGAAATGCAGCCATGGAGGGAATGGCTGACCCTCGTCCAAACCCAAACCTTCGAGCTTTGGGAGATTTATCATTGTCTGCAAAGTCCTTAAATTGATCATCCCATTCCTTAAACCCTGGAAAAAGGGCTTTTCTTGTCCTCCAGTTTCTGCTGCTTTTTATTTTCGGCAGCTGGAGCTCAGCCAAAGTGCTGGATTTGACTCCAAATCCATCCTTTGCAGGTGATTTATGGACCTTTTTTCAAAGAGTGGGGTTTTGAAGGGCCGTCTGATCATCCAGCAGCCCCTTTCCTCCTTCCCCCAGGATTCCATCCCTGGATTCAGACCTGGAGGTCACTGTCTGGCTGAGAAGTCGAGTCTCAGGGAGCCGTGGGATCCAACCTGGTTCAAAGCCAAGCCCAAATCATGAGCGTTCCATCCAACCCAACCCCTTCTCCTGCCTTTGGCCTGCTCACATTTACCCATCCAGGGCTTTCCAGAGCTTTTCTTTAGGAAACCTTCCCATGGCTGCCTGGGAATNCTGCCTTTGGCCTGCTCACATTTATCCAGAGCTTTTCTGTAGGAAACCTTCCCATGGCTGGCTGGGAAGTGCCAGTTCCTGTATCCACACCCCACATCTCCCCCATTCCAACATCCAGGAATGATTCCCTGTCTCCATCTGTGGCTCCTGGTGCTCAGGGACAGGAGGCTTTCCAGGAATGTCCTGATTTTTGGAGCCTTGTGCCTGCACCCCCTGGAATCCATCCCAGCTCCTGGACCTTTGGGACATCCTCAATGATCCCTGGCTGCTCCACCTGGCTCTGGTAGAAGGACAGGGAGTCACTTTGGAGGCACCAGGAAGGTTTGAAGCCCCTCAAAGCCAACAGGACTTGGTTTTCCTGGGCATTTTCACAGGAGTGCAGGAAATCCAAGCTGAAGGGGAGCTCCTGGTTCAGCAGGAGAAGGTCAGCTCACTCTGGTCTGCAGAGGGTTTGGAGCTGAGGGGACCAGAGGGAAACGGATCCAACATGAGCTCAGCTTTTGGTTGGTGGCCACGAAGGGAAAGGGAGAGCGCAGAGCTGGAATTGAGGCACTGTGGGCAAGGAAAGGCCTTTTCTGTGGGATTCACTGCCCTGAAAAAGAATTAAAAATGAAATAAAACCACTTTGTGAGGACTCTGCAAGGACTCAAGGCCAGGTTGGATGGGGCTTGGAGCAGCTTGGGAGAGTGGAAGGTGTCCCTGCCCATGGAATGGTCCTTTAAGCCCCTCTCCTGTGAGGAAAGGCTGAGAGGATTGGGATTATTGAGAAGAGAAGGATTCAGGGCCTTCCAGTACCTGAAGGGTCTACAGGGAAATGGAGTGTTGGACAAGGATGGAGGGCCAGGACACAGGGAATGGCTTCCCAGTGCCAGAGGGCAGGGCTGGATGGGATACTGGGAAGGAATTGGTGGGTGGGAGGGTGGGCAGGCCCTGGCCCAGGTTGGGCAGAGAAGCTGTGGCTGCCCCTGGATCCCTGGGAGTGTCCAAGGCCAGGTTGGAGCCCCCTGGGCTGGTGGGAGGTGTCCCTGCCCATGGCAGGGGTGGCACTGGGTGGGCTTTAATGTCCCTTCCCACCCAAACCAGTCTGTGATCCCACGACTGTCACACTGGGAAGGTCCTTTGCAGTCCCATCTTCAACTGCTCCCATGGAACGGGTTGAATTCCAAGGTTTGAAGAAACCTGAGGGAGTTCCCTTGATGTTCTCCTTCCTCCCTGTTCCTTCCACAGGGACAGTGGGAAACAAGCAGGAACCCAACAGTTGTGGAGCCCTCAAGGGTTGATTCTCATGTCCCTGATTGGGTGGAACCAGCAGGTGATGGGATCACAAATCCACAGATCAGGTGGAAACTCTCCACCATCCCTTATCCTGAAATATTCCGGGTGATTTTCCAGAGGAATGAAACCCTGGAGTGGCTGGAGATGTGCTGGGAGGAGCCCTAACCCAACATCTCCATTTCCCTCAGGGCTGTGAGGTGGCTCCAGCTTTCCTGGGCCAAAATCCCAGCTCTTTCCCAGGTTATCCCTGGATAACACCAAGGCGTGTCCCAAAGTGCTTCCAGGCAAAAGGGTTTAAGGGGTTTTTATCCAGGCCTTAGAAAAGCAAACTCTCCCCTTTGCAGATGGAGCTGGAATTACAGGAAATCCATCAGGTCTGCTCCCATTGGATAAAGAATTCCAGAGAAAATCCACCTCAGCCACCACAGCTCCATCAGGGGACATTTCTGGGCTCGCAGGGGCCGAGTGTTTGAAGGGAAAAGAAGAATTTCTCCATTCCCATCACATTTCCAGCCCTGGAACGGCTTTGTTTGGGTGTTGGATATTTTATGGATATCATATTTGAACCCACCAGACCCTGATTTGCCTTTGGATTGGGGGAAAATTGCGACAGAAGCCCCGACATAAATCACAGAGTTTGAAGCCCAAACTGGAGCTTTGAAGTTCTCCTCAGAAGACACAAAGCCCAGACCCTTCAGCAGGGATCCCAACCCCAGTTTGGGTGTCAGAACTTGGGCCTTTCCAGCTTTTTTAGGGTGGGGATCTTGCTGAGGTTGGAAAGCCAAATTTAGAGAGCAGGAGGAGCCTCTCACACCCAACTGGAACAGCCTGGGGACAGTCTGTGCTTGGTTGGAGATGCTCATGTGGTGAAAACCCCATTTCTTCAGCCCTTTGACATCTGCAGGCAGACAGAGGGGGTGGTTTGGGGCACTTGGAGTCAGGGGGTTCTTCTCCACCCCCAGGAACTGTTTCCTGAGTTGGCTTTCCATGAATTCCTCGTTCTCATCCCTCAATAACCCAAAGACAATGGCTTTTCCTGGAGCCAGAGCTGAAGGACTTGGTGTCTCCCAGGTGCCTTTGGTGTTTGTGAGGAGGCCAAAGAGCAGAATTGACTCCAAGAGGGAATGAAACTCCACTGAAAATGTCCATGGAAAATGCAACCGGCTTCTGTCCCCAGGAGAAATGGCACCTTTGCTTTGGATCTCCAAAGCACGGAGCAAATCCTTGGAGAAGGGACATGAAAAGTGCTCCCTGTTTGGGGTTTCACTTGTGGGAAACTCTTGGAGAACCAGAGAATATCCTGAGGGTGAAGGGACCACGAGGACCTTCCAAGTCCAACTCCTGCAAATGAAAAATCCAGCTCTAAAAAAGGGGAGAAATCAAAATCTGACAAGTGGCTGTGGTAGGAAAAGGGATTTGTCCCAAAAAGGGGTGGATGCTGGGCTGGAAAACCAGCTGGAATGTCACCCATTTCCATGTCATGGTGTGGGAGAATGGGATTCCTGGATTGGTCACAGCACCCACCCTGACAGAGCCCAGGGGTGTTTGGGCACCACTCCCAGCATGGATGGGGTTCTCGGAGTATTCCTTGGACTCTGATGACTCCCCCAACTCAGGACATTCCATGATCCCATGATCTCCCTTTAGAGGGCTTTGAAAAGGAGGGATAAACATGGAAACTGGTGGAACTTGTTGGCCAGCTCTGCCTGAACCCCTAAAATCCTGACTCAGGACACTTTTCTCCATCCCAGCCTGAAGGAAACTCCTCTTGGCAGGACGAGGTCCTTCCTGGAGGATCGGGATCCCAGACCAGACCACGGTGTCTCCACAAATGACCTTTGGAAGCTTCCAAGGGACACGTGGCACCTCCATCTCCTTGTGCTGGAGGTTTGCAGAGCTCCAGATGAGGAGCAGGTTGTCCTGAGGCCACGGGATCACTGACAGAGCCTGGCAGGAGGACAAAGGACCACAAATGCAGAATTCCTCGGGTTACGACGAGTTGATCCCGCTGGAAAATCCCGGAGTGTTTCCCGTGCCAAGAACATCCAAACCAGGTGGACCATTGGCTTTGGGTTGGGGGTGTAAGGATTTAATCCTGATGTTCCTGGAGTTGTCAGGATGGGGCTGAACTTCCCCCATTTGCCCTGGAATGTCTGGGATCCTGCGGGAAAAGCCCGTGAGGCTCAAGGAGGGAGAGGAAGGACAACGGGATTACCTGGAATGAGACCATGAGGGCCTGGGCTGATCCCTTTGGCCTTTCCAAAGGGGACACCCCAAATTCTTTGGTGCCTCAAGGATTAGGGGGGAAGGGAGAGCAGGGGAGGACTTTGGGGGACGGGTGAGTTCGAGCTGGAAGGGAAAATAAGGAGTTTGTGGTGGGAAATAAGCAGGGAAGGTGCCACCACTGATGGCTGGAGCCTGAGATGTTGGGGCTGAGGGTCTTCTTGGGGCAGCAGGGAAAGCAGCGTGTCCACAGCATGGAATCCTCTGGGATGGGACAGGAAAGCTCTGGAAGATCCCCTGACGGCCCAGGAGTGAGGAGTGAGGAGCTGTAGGAGCATGGAGAGACCAAGGATGGATCAGGAGCTCTTATTCCAACTTAAAGGAACCCCCCAAATCTCCCACATTTCCTGAATGTTGAGGGAATGTCACGGGGAATGCAGTGGAAGATGCAGAACAACAGGCAGGAATTGCCACTTTTTGGGATGTGTGGATATCTGGGACACGGGCACGTTGGGTGGTTGGAATCTCCCAGTGCCATTCCAGGTTATCCCCCTGTTCTTCCTGCAGGGAATTGGGTTATCCCACTGTTCTTCCTGCAGAGAATGGGGTGTCGTTCCAGGTTATCCCACTGTTCTTCCTGCAGGGAATTGGGTTATCCCACTGTTCTTCCTGCAGGGAATTGGGTTATCCCACTGTTCTTCCTGCAGGGAATTGGGTTATCCCACTGTTCTTCCTGCAGGGAATTGGGTTATCCCACTGTTCTTCCTGCAGGGAATGGGGTGCCATCCCAGGTTATCCCACTGTTCTTCCTGCAGAGAATGGGGTGCCATTCCAGGTTATCCCACTGTTCTTCCTGCAGAGAATGGGGTGCCATTCCAGGTTATCCCACTGTTCTTCCTGCAGAGAATGGGGTGCCATTCCAGGTTATCCCACTGTTCTTCCTGCAGAGAATGGGGTGCCATTCCAGGTTATCCCACTGTTCTTCCTGCAGAGAATGGGGTGCCATTCCAGGTTATCCCACTGTTCTTCCTGCAGAGAATGGGGTGCCATTCCAGGTTATCCCACTGTTCTTCCTGCAGAGAATGGGGTGCCATTCCAGGTTATCCCACTGTTCTTCCTGCAGAGAATGGGGTGCCATTCCAGGTTATCCCACTGTTCTTCCTGCAGAGAATGGGGTGCCATTCCAGGTTATCCCACTGTTCTTCCTGCAGAGAATGGGGTGCCATTCCAGGTTATCCCACTGTTCTTCCTGCAGAGAATGGGGTGCCATTCCAGGTTATCCCACTGTTCTTCCTGCAGAGAATGGGGTGCCATTCCAGGTTATCCCACTGTTCTTCCTGCAGAGAATGGGGTGCCATTCCAGGTTATCCCACTGTTCTTCCTGCAGAGAATGGGGTGCCATTCCAGGTTATCCCACTGTTCTTCCTGCAGGGAATGGGGTGCCATTCCAGGTTATCCCACTGCTCTTCCTGCAGAGAATGGGGTGCCATCCCAGGTTATCCCACTGTTCTTCCTGCAGAGAATGGGGTGCCATCCCCCTGGGGAGGAGGAAGGAGTGCTGGGATTGGGAATTTGCAGGATCCTGGGGGAGCTCAGGCTGGAAGGAAGCTCAGGACGTGCCTAATCCACCTTTCTGCTGGAGATTGGGTTGCTCAGGGATTTATCCAGGTTGGTCTGGAAAACTGCAAAGGATGGAGGCTGTGCAACATCTCCACGTGGTTTCTGGGCCCCAAAATAATTCCCATCTCCATGGGGAGTCCACTTTGCCTGTGTTGTGACTTCCCAAACATCTTCTTGATGCTCCAGTGGGAAGTGTCTGTCCCATGGCAGGGGCTTGGGATGAGATGAGCGTTCCAACCCTCGATATTCCAGGATTCCTTGATCCTGCTGCATATCCAGGGAAGGAATGGGACACTCAGGGGTGGGATGGACCCTCCCCATGTCTCTCCTGGGAGCCTGAGCAGTGCTGGGAGAGCCCTCCAGCCTGGAAATCCTGAGCACCTCCTGATTTTTGTCCAGGTGGGGGTGATGTGTCTCCTCCATCCTGCCAAACTCCACTGGCAGCATTCCTGGTCCTTCCCTCACTCCGCCAACAACTCCAGAGCCCAGTTTGGCTGCTCCCCCTCTGGCACTGGGATCTGGCTGGATTTTGGCCCTGGCACAGCTCTGGGGCTGCTGGGGGACCTGGGCTAAGTCATTCCCTCTTGGAAAACTGGGGATGGTGCCTTGGGGGGTGCTGTGGGATTCTTTGGGATAACGGGGTATGCCACGGGGATCTCTGTTCCTGGTTGGTGGCATGAAAGAGGGTGAGGAAGAAGAGGACAAGTGGATGGATGGGTGAGAATTGGGAGGAGGATCCCCCCCTTCTCAGCTCCCAGTATGAGACTGGAGCTGGTGAGAAGGCTCAGAAGTTCTGGGCTCGGGATAGATGCAGAAGATGCTTGATCCCAAAACCCTTTTCTTGGGAAACCATCCCAGGACATCCAGCAGCTCCAACCCAACCCCTGGGCCAGCCCTTGGGAGAAGATACACTGGACCTTAATTATTTCCCTGCTCAAGCCTCCTCTTCCTCCAGGTGTGAGAATTCCCCCTTCCCAGAAATCCTGCCCGAGTGGGAAGAGCGTCCCGAGCCAGGACGATGCTCTGCTGTATAAAAATATCCCGTGAGGAGACACAGCCTGAATGTCAACGAGTGGAAATGACCTTTCCCTGCTGAGGCTCCGGGATCCTCTGCAAATGTGTGGATTTGGGAAGGCAAAGCCTGAGTGGAGGTGAGTCCAAATCCCTGTCCAAACCCTCTGGGTGGCACCAAGTCCTGGCTGCAGCTTCCCAGATGGATTTGCTCGGGGAGACATCGAGGCACCAGCGTTCCGTGCCTGGGGAAGGGAAAAAAAAGGCCCTGGAGAAAGGGGGCTTTGTTTGAGGATTGTTATTTTTGTGAGAAGGGAAAAACGGATTCTGGGAGGAAATTGGGAAAGTGGCTGTTTCTGGGAGGAGCACCTTGCCCAGAATTCCCTCTGGATGGGGAAAGGAGAGAAAGGGGAGGGGGAAATGAGCCCTGCTCGATGTGGAGCTCATCCCAGGGGATCTGCTGTGCCTTTGAGGTCCCCTTCCACCCAACCCTTCTGGGAAGGAGCAGGAGCAGATTCCAGAGGGACACAGGGAGATAACCCATGTCCTGGAGTAATGCCAGGAGAGCAAAGGATGGCCCAGGCTGCCCTCACCAGGGCTCTCCAGGGCTGTGGTTTGTTCTTGGTGTCTCCAAGACAATTCACCTTTGAGGTGGGACCACTCCTTGATGGCCCTTGACCCCGGTGTCCAGGGTTGGCCATAATTCCTTGAATCCCAGAGCAGTTTGGGCTGGAAGAAACCCTGAAAAACATCCATTCCCACCCCAGGCCATAGGCAGGAACATCTTCCACCAGCCCAGGTTGCTCCAAGCCCCGTCCAGCCTGGGCTTNCAGAGCAGTTTGGGCTGGAAGAAACCCTGAAAAACATCCATGAGCAGGAACATCTTCCACCAGCCCAGGTTGCTCCAAGCCCCGTCCAACCTGGCCTTGGACACTTCCAGGGATGGGACAGCCGTGTAGTTTCATCCTTGTGCAGGAATTGTCCTCTGGCTCAGCCCTTTTCCAGGGGGGACTGGCTGGAGGTCACAATTCCAGTCCCACCTTCACTTTTCCTGGAATCAGCAGGAGAATTTAATCAGAGCAAGCTGGGCTAGTGGAAGTGTCCCTGCCCATGGCAGGGGGTAGAGTGAGAAGGTCTTGAAGGTCCCTTCCACCCATGCTATGATTCCATGACTCCATGACTCAGGATCCTGGGAAAGCCATTTCTCCTTATTTCCTAAAGAACTCGATCTTCTGCATCTTCACGGTGTGTGTCTGTTCTCCTTCCTCCTCCCAACCTTCAAACCCTCCAAAAATGGGACAAACAGAGCCCAGCACTGCTCTGCCCATCGGACAAGGCATGGGAATTCATCTGGAATTCAGGGAAGGAGTGGCAGGGCCCAGAGGAGGATCTGGGATCTCGGGCACAGATGGTTTTCCCCTCTTGTTGCCAAGTTGTTTCCATTGCAGGGCTCTGTGGGGACATTGCACCTCATCTGGGGACAAAGAGCAAATGGCAGAGACAAACCAGGGGCTGAGAGAGAAAATGGGGAAAAAAAGGGATGTTTTTGGAGGGAATGGCTCCGGCCTTGCGCTCCAGCAGAGCAGAGCTGGGCACAGATGACACAGATGGCACAGATGGCACTCCTGTGGCCAACCCAAGGTGGTGTCACACCCCAAGGAGCTCCACACTGCTCCCTGGGTGGCTCTAAATCAAGCTCAGGGCTGCTCGGAGCTCCACCAGGGGTTTTCCAAGGATCTCCAGAGTGCAGTGATTCCCAACCCACAGGCACCAGGGAGCCCTGGGAGCCCAGAGCTGTGTCCTGGCCAAGGCCATGAGCTCCTTCTGCTCCTCTGAGCTGCTCTGGGACCTCTCTGAGGTCACTGGTGGCAATGGGAGGGTGGGAGTGACAATTGGGTGCCTGGAGAGCCTTTGGGAACAGCGTGGGGTGGACCAAAGGGGCACAGAAATGGTGTCACCCCCCCAGGATGGCAAGTGGGAAGGTCCTTTTCATGGTGAGCCAGGGAGATGTGGAGCTCCCTGGGCAAAGATGTGCAGGAGCCAATAAATCCCACCCTTTCGCTGGGAGCAGCCCTGGGGAGAAGGAGCTGGGTGAGAAGCTCCACATGAGCCTGGCCAGATCCCCCCCTGCCCTGGGCTGGTCCCACAAGGTGGGGGGTTCTGATGGGACCCCACTGGGGTCTCCAGCCCTGGGAACAACAGCACAAGGACGTGGAGCTGCTGGAAAGAGTGCAGAGGAGGGGCTGGAGATGCTGCAGGGCTGGAGCCCCTCTGCTCTGGAGCCAGGCTGGGAGAGCTGGGGGGTCACCTGGAGAAGAGAAGGCTCCAGGGACACCTGAGAGCCCCTTTTGGTGCCTGAAGGGGCTCCAGGAGAGCTGGAGAGGGACTGGGGACAAGGATGGAGGGNCTGGCTGGAGGTCACAATTCCAGTCCCACTGTTGGGAACACCTTCACTTCTCCTGAAATCTACCCATTGCAGAGGGGCTGGACTTGGTGGCCTCTCAATGCTCCTTCCCACCCAAACCATCCTGTGAGTGACTTTGTGGCCCTGGCAGAGCCATAAATCCCCCCAGGACGTGCAGGAGGAGCGTGGGAAGTGGAGGCTGGAGCTGCTGTGGGGCAGGACTTCTCCTCCAGGGCTGCCTGAGCCAGGGGACAGCTGGGGAGGCTCCTCAGCAGCTCCCAGATGGCTCCCAGATGTGGGGACACCACCAGCAGGGTTGGGCAGGGCTGACTCACGGGCTGTGCTCAGCAAAGAGCCTGTGCAGGAGGACACGGAGAGCAGGAGAACCTTTGGGAGCACCTTGGTCATCCCCAGGCCCCCCAGAACACCAAGTGCAAAGGAAATGGTAATTTTTAAGGGGTCCAAACTGTCCAAAATCGGGATTTGGGCTCATTTTCCCAGCTATAACACAGCCCAGCTCCTGGAGATGGCAATGCAGCTGGGGTGGCATGTCCCTCTCCTGGAGAGGGGACAAGGACGTGCTCCTGCAGGAAGCAGGGGGTGGAATCCCCGTTTCCTCTCCACGTCTCTGGGCTATTTGAAGACACTCCCGTGGAGCCCACAGGTAGAAGGTGCCTCAGTTGGAGCAGGAGGACAACAAACCCCCAGCAGTGACGCTGGGCTGCTCTCCAGGAGAGCTGGGAATGTCCCCTGGCTGGGAATGCCAACTGGAAGATGCCCAAATAACAACCCCGTCTCCCAAATCCATCCTTTTCCTTTCCCAAACACCCCTTTCTAGACCTTCCTCGCCTTCCTGGATTCTCCCTTCCCATCTCCTAGCTAAGGACAACCTGGCCTGGTGGGAGGTGACCCAGCTCATGGCAGGGGTGGGAATGGGATGGTCTTGAAGGTCCCTTCCCACCCAAACCATTCCATGACTCCCTGCCTTTGGTGGTTCTTGAAGAAGGTTTGTATCCCATTTTCCCCCTTTTCCAAGCCATTCCTTGGTGTTTGGGTGAGTGAGGATTGTGCAGGCAGAGGGAAGGAATTCCAGGAAAGAAGGTGCTTTCCTGAGGGGAACCCACCAGCAACATGGGTGGGGATGGAGCCACATCTGGTGTTAATTCTTCCAGTGGCTAAAATGATACAGAAATTCAGGGAATTGTTTCCTCTGGGAGATAAAACAGTGCAGAGGCCTTTTGGTAACGAAATAAGATAATGAAACATTTGGGATTCTCTGTTTCGAGACCTTTCCTTGTCTCAGCCTGGAATTCAAACAATTCCTTGTGAGGATTCAACGAGCTGAAAGCAAAACAAAGCACCTTGGAGTGAAACAAAACATTTGTATGGAAAGACAGAGCTCTTTGTTCCTCACAATAAAAATAGGAACGAAGCTCTCCTTGGGGTGGATGCTGAACCAGCCCCTTTTCCAACAGCTCAGCTGCCTTTGGAATGTGGAATTTTAAGGATAAAAGTGCTCTTTCCTTGCCCAGACAGGATGGGGCGATGGGATTGAGGGGCTGAGGACCAGATGGAGTCAGATCAGGAGGGGCAATTTGGACCTGTCAAATTTGTCCTGTAAATAAGGGGAATTTCACTCTCTGGGCAGGAGAATAAATTTCTCTCAAGTCCTTGTGTTTCCTCTGGAGTTTCAAGAGGGAGCAGAGCAGAGTGAGAGGGAATAAAGTCACAAAATCAGGGAATGGTTTGGGCTGAAGGGACCTCAAAGCCCACCCATCCCACCCCTGCCATAGGCAGGGACACCTCCCACCAGCCCAGGGAGCTCCAACCTGGCCTTGGACACTCCCAGGGATCCAGGGGCAGCCACAGCTTCTCTGCCCACCCTGTGCCAGGCCCTGCCCCCCCTCCCACCCACCAATCCCTTCCCAATCTCCCAGCCAGCCCTGCCCTCTGGCACTGGGAAGCCATTCCCTGTGTCCTGGCCCTCCATCCTTGTCCAAAGTCTCTTTCCATCTTCCTTGTTGGCTCCTTCAGGTGTCCACGTGAAGAAGTGCCTCATCTGTTCATGGGCACCTCCAGGGCTGGGCACTCCAACCCTCCCTGGGCAGCCCCTGCCAAGGCCTGACCACCCTTGCCAGGCACAAATCCCTCCTGCTGTGCCCCCTGACCCCCCCTCTGCTCCTGTCCCTCTGTCCCTGCTGCCCCAGAGGGACTGGGGGGGTCGGAGGGGACAAATATGNTTTAGGGATCCAGAAGGTCCCCCCTGAGCCTCCTTTTCTCCAGGCTGAGCCCCCCCAGCTCCCTCAGCCCCTCCTGCTGCTCCAGCCCCTTCCCAGCTCCTTTCCCTTCCCTGCACACCCTCCAGCCCCTTGGGGTCCCTCCTGTCATGAGTGGCCTGAAATGTTCGGCCCCAAAATATTGGGGATGTTTGGGTCAAAATTTGGCTGAGATTTCAGCAGAGGTTGGAGGGTCCTTAGGGCTTTTCACCCAGGTGTCCCACCAATATTCCCATGTTCCTGAGAGTCCCCTGGAGTGGGTCCCTTGCACAGCCATTCCCCCTGAATTCCCCTCCAGTGGACACAACCCTGAGGTTTCAAGGGAGAATCGTGGAATCCTGGAATGGTTTGGGTTGGAAGGGACTCAAAGCCCACCCAGTGCCACCCCTGCCATGGGCAGGGACACCTTCCACTGTCCATTGATCCTATCCATTGATCAGGATCCTTCACCTCCACCCCAGGTTTGCACCTCCTGCATCTGAATTCCCATGGGATTGGTGTCCCAGCCCTTTCCTGCACCCAACTAGTGAGGCTGGAAGGGCTGGGAGGGCTCAGACCCTGGCACAGGGTGCCCAGAAAGCCGTGGCTGTCCCCAAATCCCTGGGAGTGCCCAAGGCCAGCTTGGATGGGGCTTGGATCACCTTGGGCTGGTACCTTTGCACCTCCCAGCATTCCCATTTCCCACTGGATCCCTGCTGGGAATCAATCCAACCTGACCCAACATTCCAGCCCCCTCTTGGCCATCCTCACCCCTCCTTTCTCCAGGGAGCAGCCCTGGCCAAACCAACCCCTTGCCCGACCCTTGTGACCCTCAGGACTTGGTGACAGGGGAACTCCAGGCTGGAGATGCCCGAGCTGGAGATCTGAGGGACCCCGAGCTCCGTCCCTGCACCGACACAACCCCTTCCCTTTGTCCTGGCACCCTCCACACGGTGGTTTTCTTTTCCCCAGGCGGGTTCCTGGCTGGGCCAGAGGGAGGAATCCCGAGCCAGGGGTTTAACAAGGCCTTTTCCTCTAAATATTTCCCTTTTCTGCTCCTGCTGGAGGGGCAGGCAGGGCCGGGGACGGCGATTTGTTTGCTGTGACAGCCAAACCGCATTGTCATTGTGAGCAGGGAGGGGAGCAGCGTCCTCTGGCAGCCTCTTAATGGGCTTTTTTGGGGATTATTTATGTCCTGTTAGTGGGAAACACAGAGCCTGGTGATAGCAGAGAGCAGCCCTCGACTTCTGGCCTGAAAATTGCTCCCATTTGGGGCTAAAAAGGAAGAAAAAAATACAAAACCAGAGAAACAAAGAGAAAACAATTGGTCTTCTGGTCTGTCTGAACATCTGGGGGATTAAAATGGAACTGCTGGTTGGAAAAGGAGCCTTTGTTTTTATCCCCAACATTTGCCTTGTTTTTCAAAGTCCCTGTTCTGGGCATTTCTTGGGGGGCTGGGGGTGGCTCTGTTGTTTCCTGGGGGTGGCTCTGTTGTTTTTGGGGGTTTAGGTGGGGGTTTTTTTTGGAAAACTTGAATGAGTTGCAGAGGTGTCTGTGGGAAAGGTGGGAAACAGGGGGATGGGGATAAGGAGGATGATGATTGCCAGTGTTTCCCAGGGTTTGTCACCTGTGCAAGGAGCTCTGAGAGGAAAAATCAGTGGAAAATCAGAACTCTCTGCAGTATTTTGACACAGAACACGAGTCTGCAGCTCCTGCTTATGGGGGCATCCCATAATAGCCCTGCAAGTGTCCAGGATGGGGCTTGGAGCAACCTCATCTGCTGGGAGGGGGTTGGAATGAGATGATCTTTAAGGCCAAACTCTTCCATGATGCCCTTCTTTGGCAGGATTTGCCTTCCAGCACCTCCAGGAGACAGGAAAACCTTTTCCCCCTTTTCTCCACCCAGACCCAAAGCAGAGCAAGGTTGGATTTCCTGGAGGGATTTGCCCAACCAAAGGATGAGCCAAAGCCCCTGGTGGACACACCTTGGGCAGGTTCCACCTCCAGTGGCTCCTCAAGGGCAGGAAATTCGGCACAGGGAGGGTCAGGACGAGCCCAGTAGGGTTTTGCTTCCCTTTTTAGGGACTTCAGTGAAATTCTTCTCCCCCAACAGCAGCACTAAAGGCTCAAAGTCCTGCTGAATTCACTCTCCAGGTGAGGAACCTTGGGCAGATGTGTCTCCACACCTGGATTGCTCCTGGATTCGGGGGACAAATGTCTTTGGGGACCTGCCAATAGAAAGAAGGGGAATTTCAGAAGTGGCTTCGAGCTGGTCCCTCCTGGGACAGTTTTTCCTCTTCCAATTAAGGGTTCCATTCTCATTAAGGAGCTGCACAAGTCCTGCCTTTATGACCCTGCCCAGCTCCCAGATGCATTTCCCCAAAATCCTGCTAATTCCTCGTCTCATCCCATCGATTTCAGCCCTGTTCCATTTGCTGGGAATTTTCCACCCTGGAAAAAAACCAAACAAGTGGAAGAAACCCCGACAAGAGGAGCTGTGCAGGCAGTTCCTGGCACGTTTCCCACAGCCTGGTCCTTCTGGAACATCTGGAGAAGCACTCGGAGGGTTTAACTCTTTTCAAGGGCAAACTCCCTTCCCATCCTAACCAAAATGTCCATGGGCATCTTCATTTCTGGAGCAGGGGCGAGGCAGGACTCGGGATTTGATCTGCAGGTCTTGGGGAATCAGCAAAAAGGATTCACAGGATGAGAAAGGAGTTCCAGGGATTTATGACTGATGGATCCAGGCTCCAGAATTCCAGAGGGATGTGCTCTGATGCTGTTCTTTTTGGGTTTGGGCAACATCTACAGAGCTTTGAAAGCTCTGGCTGTGGGGAATCCATGGCCACAGGATCCTGCCTCTCCATCTCTGATCCCAGCAGAGCTGCTGGGTGCAGTGGGGTGAAGCTCATCCCGTGGGAATGCTGGGTGTGGAGCTGGGATGGAACCCTGGAATGGTTTGGGTGGGAAGGGACCTCAAATCCCATCTCATCCCACCTCCTACCATGGGCAGGGACACCTCCCACCAGCCCAGGGTGCTCCAAGCCCCGTCCAGCCTGGCCTTGGACACTCCCAGGGATGGGGAGTCCTCTCTGGGCAGCCCATAATGTTCCTTGTGTAGATCCTCCAACATCTCCTGCAGTTGTTGATGGCCCAGCACAACCTTTTCCCATTTTCTTGTCCTCACCAGCCTTGTTTGAAACAATATCAGGGACGTTTTTCTCCCCCTGTTCCCCACGGTGCCAGCCCTGGGCTGACAATTTAACATTGCTGGGGAGATCCAGAAACCCCCTCAGAGACCCTTNCAGTTGTTGATGGCCCAGCACAACTTTTTCCCATTCCCTTGTCCTCACCAGCCTGGTTTGAAACGATATCAGGGATGTTTTTCTACCTGTTCCCCACGGTGCCAGCCCTGGGCTGACAATTTAACATTGCTGGGGAGACACAGAAACCCCCTCAGAGACCCTTCCAAACACAGGGAGGACCTGGAGCTGCTGGAGAGAGTCCAGAGGAGGGGCTGGAGATGCTGCAGGGCTGGAGCCCCTCTGCTCTGGAGCCAGGCTGGGAGAGCTGGGGGGGTCACCTGGAGAAGAGAAGGCTCCAGGGACACCTGAGAGCCCCTTTTGGTGCCTGAAGGGGCTCCAGGAGAGCTGGAGAGGGACTGGGGACAAGGATGGAGGGACAGGACACAGGGAATGGCTTCCCAGTGGAAAAGGGGAGATTTGGGTGGGGTATTGGGAAGGAATTGTTGGCTGGGAGGGTGGGCAGGGGCTGGGATGGAATTCCCAGAGAAGCTGTGGCTGCCCCTGGATCCCTGGGAGTGTCCAAGGGCAGGTTGGAGCCCCCTGGGCTGGTGGGAGGTGTCCCTGCCCGTGGCTGGGGTGGGATGGGATGGGATTTGAGGTCCCTTCCCACCCAACCCATCCCAGGACGCTCCAATTTCATTATTATTTTTGTGTTGTAAAACCCTCATTTAAGTATATCAATATTTTCCACCCAGGCTGTGCTGGCTGTGAGAAAGTTGTCAGTCAATATTTGAAAAATAATATCAATATTTTTCCTCTCAGCAAAAAGAGAAATGTTATTTCTCAACTTCAAATAGAAATCGACGGTGCAGAAAGTCTATACTGGGATTTAAACTGTTACAGGAGGTTTTAATCTTTATTAAAATGAAATTCCTCAGATCCAAATTAATTTTCTCCACTGGTTTGTGATTAGTTTGGAGATTCTCCTTTCTAAAATGAAATTACTTTGATTTAAATTGATTTCCCCCTCGGTTTGTTTTCAGATTATTTTGGAGATTCTCTTTTCTAAAATGAAATAGCTTTGATTTCAATTAATTTACCACACCGTTTGATTTGGGATCATTTTGGAGCTTCTTCTTTCCTTTCACTTCATTTTAATTGGATGAAATATTTCAATACCTCATTTTTTTTTCCAGGAATTTGGAAATTCACCTGTTTTTCTGCCTTTTTTTCCCCCACAGAAGATCCACACGAGAGAAACAAAGTCCCCCAAACCCTCAGGAGCAAAAGCAGGACTTGTGATCTCCCAGCCCTTTGTCCTCCATCCCAAAGATCCTGAAGCTCCCCTTGGAATGTGGCTGGTGGGACCTGCCTTTGGACACCTCTGGAAGTTCTGCGTGTCCTTCAGATCCCTGGGAAAGGGCTGGGATTTGGGGACAGATGGTGGCAACATCCATGTCACGATCCCAAACAACCCTCGGGCCCCACCCCGTTGGCAGCTGCTTCTCATCGTGAGGAAAATCTTTCCCTTTTCCCCCCAAATCCACCCTGTGGAATATTCTGGAGGGAAAGGTGGGCCCGAGGGGTGGACTCGGGGTCTTCTCAGCCCTCTCTGTGAAAGGGGGTTCTGTCTATTCGAGGGGCTTGGAGCTTCTCCTGCTCCAGGAGATAAGATTTGGGGTCCTGATCAGTGAGAAAGAGCAGGGAGTGGGAATTCCAGCCTGGAATGAAAAACTCCAGTGAGAAACAGCCTGGCAGTGAAGTCACCTGGGTGTCACCTCCCACCTTTCCCTGGGAATTCCTGTCCAGACTGGAAAACTCCTCCATCCCAGTGAGAAACACCCTGGAAGTGAAGTCACCTGGGTGTCACCTCCCACCGTTTCCCTGGGAATCCCTGCCCAGACTGGAGGGGATGGGGAAACGTTCCCCGCCCTGGCTCAGAGATAATTCCCGTTATCCCAAGGATTTCTGGGAATGCCCTCTCAGTGTGTCCTGTTCTCAGGGCGCTGGGGGGACATGACCACATCTGTTCTCCTTCCAGGGCGCTCTGCAGAGCCCAGCCAGGAGAGCTGGCTCTTGGGAACCTTCTCTGCTCCTCATTAGAACTGTTTTCCTACAAAAACACCCCCTGGCCGAAGGGCTGGGAGTTTTCCTGCCCTCCCATCGAGTTCAGCTCCCATTGGCAGGGGGGAAATCTCCTGCAGAGGTTCCTGGATGTGACTCGCTCCTCAGAGGGAGGTTGGTGGCTCGGGGATGGAGAACAGACCCCCAAAAACCCCAGGGTGGTGGGGGCTCCTGGCTCTGAAGGCCAGCAGAGAGATCAGCGCAGCCCTGGAGGGCGGTGGGTGACATGGGGGACATCTGGGAAGGTGCCACTGGAACTGGGGACTTGCTTCGAGGGGCTTGGGGCTTGTGTGACCACGAGCAAAGCCAAGGCAGCTCTGGGGGAAGGTGGAAAGAGGGAGGAATTGTGGTGGAAACCACTGGGACTGGTCTAGGCTGGGTGTTAAAACCTGTCTGAGATACAAACCCAGTCTGGGGTTCACTGGGCATCGACACCCTCACGAGTCACCAGGTACAGAGCTTATGTTTGGAGACCCCAAAAGTGCCATCAGTCCCCCCCAGGGGTGCTTTGGGTGGAAGGTTAAGGCAGGAGAGCCACGGGATCTGCTCCTTCCAGCAGGACACCCAGGGATCCCAAATTAACCAAAAACGTGGCTTTGGGGAAATTCCCTGCCCCTCATTAAGGCCTTTCCTGCTCCCAGGGCCGGGATGTCCCACTGGATTGGCCAACCCAGCTCAGATTGCCACCCTGAGCTGCATCTCATCAACCTTCTCCTCCACAGCCCACTCAAAGTCCCACTGCTCTGGTGCCACTTTGGGCCCAAGGAACAGCTCATGGATGAAGAGTCTTTAGATAGCTGAGGAACAGGACAAGAGAGCTGGGTTTGGGTTCTGCTCCCACTTCTGCTCCTGGATAAAGTGTCTTTGGATAACTGAGGAACAGGACAGGAGAGCTGGATTTGGGATCTGCTCTCACTTCTACTCCTGGATAAAGAGCCTTTAGATAACTGAGGAACAGGACAGGAGAGCTGGGTTTGGGTTCTGCTCCTGGATAAAGAGCCTTTAGATAACTGAGGAACAGGACAGGAGAGCTGGGTTTGGGTTCTGCTCATGGATAAAGAGCCTTTAGATAACTGAGGAACAGGACAGGAGAGCTGGGTTTGGGTTCTGCTCCTGGATAAAGAGCCTTTAGATAGCTGAGGAACAGGACAGGAGAGCTGGGTTTGGGTTCTCCTCCCACTTCTGGTGTTGGGATCATCACCACCACCCACGGCAAAAGGGGGAGGGAACCCCCAGAGGGCCATCCTGGCACCCTCAGCAGCATGTGGGGGACACTTAGGACATGGCAAAGGCTCCAAGAGACACCGGCTGGTGAAGGAACTGCTCAGTGGAACTCCTTCTCCCCTGCACATTTATGGTCTGGGGCAGGGACTGGTGGGTAATCAATATATTTAGATTAAAAATTAGGAAGGAATCGGTGGCTGGGAGGGTGGGCAGGCCCTGGCACAGGGTGGGCAGAGAAGCTGTGGCTGCCCCTGGATCCCTGGGAGTGTCCAAGGGCAGGTTGGAGCCCCCTGGGCTGGTGGGAGGTGTCCCTGCCCATGGCAGGGGTGGCAATGAGATGAGATTTGAGGTCTCCTCCAACCCAAACCATCCCATGATTTTCTCCTCTCTGCTGAGCGGTGCCAGAGGAGCCCTGAGAAGCTTTAATTGCTCTTCACACCCAAACAATTCCGGAGTTTCTTGGGCTGTTTTCCCAGCAAACCCCCCGTGTCTCGGTGTTTGAATTTTGGGAGCCATCCCGAGCGCCAGGAGGGCACCGTGGGAGCAGCTCCACACCCTTCCCACCCTGCAGCTCAGGGAGGATTCACCCAGAAATGAGGTTTTTTGGTGAAAATCAAGGCTGAGAGAGCTGCCAGCCAAAGCTGGGGAGCAGGAGCCCCTTTTGCAGCGCCAGCAGCAGAACTTCAGCAGCCACCAGCTGGAAATGGCTCAGTGCCCAGGGCATGCCAAGCTCTGAGTGCCAGCCCAGCTGAGCCCAGAAATCTGGGCTGTGCTGGGGGTTGGGGCATCTGAGCCTCTAAATTTGGAAGGGGCTTGGCAAGGAGGGGGTTTTCTCCTCTTGTGCTGCTGGGGAAATGCCAGTTTGTTCTGCTGGATGTGCCACCTTCAGCAGGGCTGGAGCAGGAGGAGGCAGGAGGGAGGAAGCAGAGGCAGAAGGGAGGGAAAGGAGGCACAGAAAAAGAAAATAGAGAAGATTTTGGTGTGGAAAGGGGAAGTGAGAAGGGGGAAAATAAGAGAGAGAATGTGTGAAGTAAGAAAGGGGTGATGTGAAAGCACAGGGGAGGGGAAAGGAGAGGCAGAAAGGAGGGAAAGGAGGCACCAAAACCCCAAAATATATAAGATTTTGGCGTGGAAAGGGGAAGGGAAAAGTGAGAGGGGGGAAAATAAGAGGGAGAAGGTGTGAAGTAAGAAAGGGGTGATATGAAAGCACGGGGTGGGGGGGGAAGGAGAGGCAGAAAGGAGGGAAAGGAGAGCCAGGAAAAACCCTGGGGAGATGTGGAAAGGGAAGGAAAAAGTAGGAGAGAAGAAATGAAAAGAGAGAGATGTGAAGTGAGAAAGGGAAAGGAAAGAAAGATTCTCCAGGGCCCAACTCAAGGTGTGAGCAAACCTAAAGGATTCAGCATTAAAATATCCCCGAGTGTGGTCAGTCCCCCCAAAAACTCCTGTGTAGAAGATGCCCAAGGTGGAGCTGGGAGGGGGAGGAAAATCCCTTGGGAAGGTTCTTCCCTCTTTCCCTGCCAAGAAGAGAAACTCACTGATTGATGAGCAGGGACCCCAATCCTCCCCAAATTCCCCCAAAGGACAATCACCCCATTATGCCCCAGTAACACATCCCGTGACCCCAATTAATCCCAGTTTGGGAACCCTTTGCCTCTCTCCTCACAAATTGCCGGCCACGAGCTCTTTGTTTAGGAGAGAAAGGGATGAATCACTTGCGAAGTGCTCGAGTGGTTTACAATTTGGGGAGGAAAAATAGACCTTATGTTTAAAATAGCTGCGTTGCCAGGGGGGTGGTTTTTCCTTGATCCCACAGGCAGGAGCTCAGGGGGAGCTTTGGGATGGGGATCAGTGTGGATTATGGGGCCGTTCAGGAATTTCCCCCCCACTTTGGGGGTCTCCTCAGCCCCAGGACGCCACGAGTGACTTTTGGGCTGTTGGTTCTTTCGTTCCTGGAGCATCCTGGCTGGTTCCATCCCGTCCTTCTGACTCAGGGCCACGAGGCTGGGGGTGAACCCCTTCCCTCCAGGCTGGATCCTTCCCTCTGGAGCACAGGGATGTTCGTGGAAGGGTCGGGAGACACCTCGGGCATCAGACAAGAGAGTCTTCTCCTCCCAAACCCATCTCCAGCTCCCCTGTTGGGAGCAATCCATGGGGAGGATTTCGGGATAACACAGAGATCCTGGCAAACCTCTAATTTTTGTTCTCTCTTTCCTATTCCTTCCCTCTCACTGCAATTCCTGGGCATGAGACCAAGGTGCAGAACACGATCCCAAAGTTTTCCAATGCTTTGGAAGTCTGGGATGGATCCTGGGAGAGCTGCCTGTCCCCAAACTCTGGCAATTCCCGGGGACATCACTGGAAGTTCAGCTTTTCCCACCTCCAGGAATTGCCCCATTTAAGAGCCAGAGGTGGCATTTCCAACATCTCCCTGGAGCTGTGGAAAAGCGGGATGAGGAGGCAGGATGGGTGGGTGGATCCTTCCTGGGATCACCGGGATGGGGCTGAGCAGCTCCAAGGAGGGATTTGGTGGGAATCCCACCTCGTGCTCACCACCAGGAGGAGGTGGAAGTTCCACTCTGCTCTTGGACCTTCCACAACCAGCTTGGAGTCAATCCCCAATGCAGGACCAGGACTAGGGGGAATCCATCACCAGGATCCAGCCCCAGGATTCCCAGAGCATTCCCAAAGGGACATCACCCACTTGGGATGTTTCCAACCTGCTTTCTGTGGCAGAGACCCCCCAGATTCATCAGGAAGGACAAAATCTCAGCACTGAGCAAGGTTGATAAACCTTGGGGATGAATTGGGCCTGAAGGTCCTGGGGAAGCTCCAAAGTCACCACTGGATTGGTTGGAATCCTCCAGGTTTCTTATGGATTCACAGAAACTCTGCCTGGTGGCCCAAGGGACCCTCACACTGGTCCTTCAAAGCAGCTCTTTGGAAGGTTTGCTAATTAATAATCAATAATTCAATAATCCCTTCTGGTTTCAGTGCCCAATGCCCAAACCTGCTGCAGGTTTGACCACACATTCTGCATTTACATCAGAATTAAATAATCACTGAATGGTCAAGGTTGGAAAAGCCCTCCAAGGTCATCAAGTCCAACCCAGCCCCACCAGCACGTTCACCTCGGAGCTGTTCCTCAAGTGTCACATCCACACACGACCCCTGAGGTTGGCAAAGCCCTGCCAGTCCCCAGAGCCCACCCTGTGCCCGATGCCCACCTTGTCCCTGAGTGCCACGGCCAGTCCTGCCTTGGGCACCTCCAGGGCTGGGCACTCCAACCCTCCCTGGGCAGCCCCTGCCAAGGCCTGACCACCCTTGCCAGCCACAAATCCCTCCCAGTATCTCTTCTGAACCTCCACTGGTCATCCCATGCTCTTACCCCAGTAAAGACAAGCTTTGCATCATCCTTTCCCTGCTCCTGCCCCATCCCATTTCTCCATGGCTGAGGTGGTGCCCTCATGCCAGGGAATTCCAGGGGGCAAAGCTCCTCATCCAAATGAAATCAGATTTATAGCACAAACCTCTTGGCTGAAGGATTTAGTTCCAGGGCAAGGACAGGGGGGACAGGAGGAGGGAAGAAAAGGGTGGTCAGGCCTTGGCAGGGGCTGCCCAGGGAGGGTTGGACTGCCCAGCCCTGGAGGTGCCCAAGGCAGGACTGGCCGTGGCACTCAGGGACAAGGTGGGCATCGGGCACAGGGTGGGCTCTGGGGGCTGCCAGGGCTTTGCCAACCTCAGGGATCCTGGGATTGTGGGACACCAGTGAAGCTCTGGAGTGCCATCCAGGGGTGGGGTGTCCAAGGAAAACACACCTTTGCTTGTCCTGCAATTCCATGCTGTGCCATTAATACTGAGGGAAATCCTGGGAAATCCACTTTGGAGCAGGGAAAGGGAAAGACTAAAGTGCTCTGGTGGAGTGAATCACATGGAGAAGCCTTTTCCAGCTTCTCCTCGTTATGGATTGCAAAGCCTCGGGGTGAGAAACTCCCCCTGCCTGTCTGGCCTTTCTCCTTATGGTGCCAAGTGACCTGGAGTCCCCAAAGTCCTCCCTGAATATTCATCCAAGCGCAGCAGGAAATGTGAGACGCTGGGGAAAGAAAAACATCCTAAAAAGAGAGCTCTGTCCTCTCCCCAAATGACACGAGACAAATCACGTTCAGGAACCGGAGCAGGAGGTGCAGGAGGGAGGGAACAGCTCCTTGTGCTGCTCCAAAACCCCAGGCTGGATCCCCAAGAAACCCCTTTGGGGTGATGAAAACACGGAGTAGATGTTTCTTCGGGGGGTGTTTCTCCCTCCACCCTCTCCGTTTTCACACGGCCTGGGATTGCTGCAGCCTTGTAGGATCACACAGAAGTCCCCCCATCTCCAGAGAGCACTTCCCTTTCCATTTGTCTCCAGCCAGCCCTTCTGGGTTGGGAGTTTTGGAACCGGAGCCTGAAGGGCTCGGAGCGAGGGCCACACTCGGCCCTTCTGCCTCGGAACATTCCTGCTTTGTGGGAACCAGATGTGGTGGAACCAGATGTGGTGGAACCAGATGTGGTGGAACCAGCCATGGTGGAACCAGACGTGGTGGAACCAGATGTGGTGGAACCAGATGTGGTGGAACCAGCCGTGGTGGAACCAGATGTGGTGGAACCAG
>WBMV01003817.1:38499-76903 GCA_013396655.1 Campylorhamphus procurvoides | reverse complement strand
TCAGTCTGAAACCATAACAGAGTGTTACCATTTTTTGGCAACTCCCAAATATAGAAGCTTAATACTGAATACCGAAAGATTGGTATCTTAGCCAAATGACTAAGAGCTCTAAGCTATCTGTGGTGCTGACATTTCTTTCTTCTTGCAATTCAGTGCCATAGGATGAGGTTTAATCCATGCCAGTTATACTTCTAATTGCTGTTCTTGATAAGACATAAGTAATCAGTTTACAACACGATCCATGCAAAATGCAGTGTTTACAAATGGCCTCTCCACAAGCTTCCTACGAGAAGAAAATACATTACCAAAAGGTATAGCTAATAATCCTCATTTGTCTTGCTGCCACCTCAGTTGTAGATGTGGTGAGCTGAACTAGATTTTCCTCAAGAAACAGCCAGTAAAACATTTTAACATTAAAAAGAAAAAGTACGTGGGCTTTTTTACTTGCCACCTTCTTTTGGGGGACTTCAGAATGAATCCTTTCAATCCCTCTGCCAGTCTGGGAAGGTTACTGACATTTGTGTCTGTACAGCACCTGACACTTGTGCAATCCTCACACTCCCCAGTAAAGGTTTTCTGGAAACGTCACCACAATCTTTTGGGTTTTTTGTAGAAAATAAGATCTTTTTATCAGCTTAAACCTTCTGTCCAAGAATGAGGATGATCAGAAATTCAAATTAGCTCTCTGTATGAAGAACTTCTTTCTGATCCTGCCTACAAGCAGTAAATTCCTTTATATGTTTGTAAATGTCTAAAGGCAGGAAAGAATCACAAACTAAACTCACAGACCATGCACAACTCAAGCAGACAGAAATCATCAGTACACATCCTATACTAGCCATGAAGAAGAATCAGCACACTCAAAGGCAGCAAATGCAAATTCTTGCCTGGTTACCCCTATTCCACGTAGGCAGCAGAAGAAACCACTATCATTATTACATGCTGCCTTTGAGATTTTTCTCCCTCAGCCCAGTATCAGTGGCATCAGTAAAGCAAAAGGTTGAGAAAAAGGATTTTTTTGTTGACGATTGCCTTTCTCTACTTTCAACCTCAAATGCATGCTGTTCTACATTTTTTAATTTACTGTTTTAATTTCCTTTATATTTTTTTATTAGAAGCTGCAACAATGTCTAGCACTTAGTATTTCCTTCTAGTCTTTTTCTAATACTTTCCCCAGTCCGTTCCCTATTACTATGACAAAGGACACCAAATTATCCACAGCAAAGAAAAACACTCTAAAATTATGTTTGAAGCATGAGTGTCTTAAATATTTCAGGAGCTGTGCTCAGCTATTTACATTCTCTCCATCTTCTCTCCTTCCCTGAAATCTGCTGCTTATATTAATTAGCTCTAAATTAGTACATACTTTTCCCCCCTACAGCAGTTCAAGTTTTCATACGACTCAAACAGAAGATACAAATATAATGGTAAATGTGTGCCTAGCTTCCTGAGATTTGAAAATCTCTTCATTCCCTATCATCTCTGAGAAGCAAAGTATGGGTAGCTTCACACTGTATCAGCAGGCAGGTATTTCCATTCACAGGATGGTACTGTTTATTTTGAAAAGATCTTCATAACCTAGCAGGCAAAACGTTCCCGTTAGACTATACTGTATGTGGCAACAGCTACAAGCAGAACTTCAAGAAAAACAACCGTCTAAGGAGCAGCTGTGCAAGTCAAAGGTCATGAGGGAGAAGAGCCAGCATGTGTGAGAGAGAGAGAAGAAAATCCTATCCATTCACTCTGGTAAGGCCTTCATGCTAACATTTCTGAGTGTGAGCAAAAGCATTGAAGTAATTTCTCTCCTCCCACAGACAGGAGCACTCTGAGCTAACTGAACAGGAAATATTAAATTAGTTATATGTTCTAAAACCCAAAACATTTCTTCTTCTCTGTTAACTTAGGTCAAGCCTAAACAGTAACTTATAACTAAAACATTTGCTGTTCAATACACCAGCAGTCCTTTACAGCTACAGATAAACACTAGATTAGAGAATTAATCATATATTTAATATTTCCATTCCAGAAAAAAAGTAACCATTCTGGCAGAGCCTTACATAAAATTTCAGGACAAAAGAACCTAAGAAAAATCCCTATGAACTTCGGCATTTTTCAGCAAAATCAAGGGAGTCTTCATATATCATTAATTTCCATGCCATTTCCTCAAAAAGCATCTGAAAAGTCTGCTCCCAGCACCCTCCAGCAGAGGACAGAAAGTGCTCAAATATGGAACTGTTGGGAGTCTTTTGCCTGCTCAGCAGGGGTAAACAAAAGCCTTGAGGGTCCTCATTCTGAAGACCATAGAAAACATGGTCAGTGGTTGTGTTCATAGCACAGTTTGCATTGCAGGACATCAGCACATCTGAAGAAGCAGCTCAGGAGGTTATCCAGGTCATGAAAATTAACAACTTTATAGACCGCTTTTTCATTCCACAAAATTGGCATTTTGAAAAAGAGTGTTTCCTTCACCACAGAGGAAAGTGATTTGTTCTGGCTGTATAAAAAAAGACCCAATTAGAAAATGCTGACTTTACCAAAGCATTCCATACCAATAACATATATTCCACAGACCATACTGATTTTGCTGCTAATTTATTAAACAAACTGCAAAAAAGTGTTTTCATTGAGAAAGTGTGTTTATGTAAAACATACTGGAAATTGCACAAATAAGGGATTCTCATACTATCTCTCCCCTAGCAAGAAAGGATATACAAAAAATTGTAGCATTTCTTTGGAAATACATAGCAAATAATTAGGTTATTGCTCCATTTTTCAGTGTCACATGAAGCCTTGATAGAAGGACCCTCTATTAGTTTGGCTTAAACTTTAAAGTATGCTGAAGCAGATTAACACATCCAAACACTATGTTCAAGAGGTGGTACCAAATAGGCACAAATTTATCTTATTATGTTATTTAACAGGGTGGATCTCATCTTCACAGTATCAAGCAAGACCTTCAATCAAAATTAGAAGTGGCTTTGGTTTTGTTTTTTTTTAATCTATGAGGCATTGATAACTCATTAGTATCTCATTTTAAACAGTACTTCCCCTATGGAGTGGAGCAGAGCCTCTGCAGCTGACACCTATGAAATCCCTGACTAGCAATTTAATTTTCTGCATTAAAAACAAAATAAAGGGGGAAAAAGTTTTTGTGTATCAGAAATATACATCAATTATTATTTATTACAATTATTTTACATAATAGGAAGAATTTCATAGTGTTTTTTAATCATTTCATGATTTTCTGATCTCATGAAGGTAATTATCTTTCTGACAAGTATCAAAAATAATTATTCTTATGAATGAATCTGGGAGTAGAAGAAAGGAGAGGGTGAGAAGGATGTTGCATGGGGCTGTTAGCGCTTATCTAGAATATTACTGTATTAGAAATAAAGCTTAAAATCCTCCTAGTCCTGAGAAAGAAGCAGTTCTATCAATGTACTGTATATGACTTTGTCTTCTTCCAAATCACTCAACCCACTAAGCATACTACTACCACTCAGGTAAGCAAAAAACCACGTTTCATGAATCACCCTCATTTCTGAACTCCCCTTAAATTTCTCACATAACAGAATACAATCTGAGGTATGACCACAGGAAGGAAACTATAAAATTTCAACAGCACATACATTCCTAAGCAAACAGTCAAAGCAACACAGAATTATGCATCAGTATCTTGAGTGACTGTACTAGGTCTCAAAATATGAATTCTCATAGTTTTTCCATAAAACACTTTGGATTTTGGATTGCAGAGACATATTTAATTATTTTTCAATTCTCCCTTTGCAGTATTTTTTAATCATCATGTTTTGTATGCAGAAGAAAACATCAACAATGGAAGTTTACTCGCTTACCTCCAAAAATGAAAAGCGAACAGAGGACTGCATGGACTGCAGGGGCTTGTTGGGGTTGGGCTCAGGCTCCTTGGGGTGAGACTGCAAGTTAAAATAATGCCATCTCTAGTGAACAGAAGGTTTAGCAAGAGTTGCATGTTTAGTGTAGGAGTTATGAAAGGAGTTTTGGTTAGAACCAAAACATGACCATCCTCCTGAATGAAGTGATTGACAGCAGCCACAGTTTTTGACTTAAGATGAAACTGATTTAAATAAAAACAAATATGAGAACTGATGCTGATGTATATGTTTGACTAGGTTAGACCTCCTCCAGGAACAGTACTTTTGTACAAAGTCCACCGAGAGGTGAAAAATAGTAACTTGTCTCAGGTATTTAGCCAAAGAGGCTATGTAACTGGAACATTTTTTTCCTCTTAAAAAAAAAAAAGTTTGGGTTTTTTTAAGTGTTTGATATGCAATGAGAATTTTAAAAAAAGAAAACTAAAACTGATGATGATCTTTCATCAGCAATAAGAATACTGCTATAAAAATTTCCAGTTTCAGAGCCTGAAATTTGCACACTTACTAAATACTGTAGGTGCCCTAGTGAGCATCCATTTCACTATGAAATGTTTCCTGACAAATGTCATATGGATATAAACATTTCATCCATAAAACCCTTAGGTGAGCATTTGACTACAAACGTGCCTTGAAGAAGTTGCCTCAAATGTATCTCCATTCAAAAGGTTTCTCAATAAAACAGCCGGCCACTGATATATTTCACAGATGCTCTTTAAAAATATACTCATGCTATCACATGCAGTTGTCCCCATAAAACCTGCAGGAAAGCTTTTTTTTAAAACACGCCTAATAGCATGCCTCTTGTTGCAATTTGCTGAAACTATCTGTCCTAAAAACCCACTCAACTCTGCCTTCTGGACATATTGAGCCAAGGCAGAAACTTACAGGGAACTGTCTTCAGCTCACCTTCATAAAGATTCGGTCTGCTACGTACCAGACACTTGCAGCCAGCCATTGCCAGCATTCCTGTCCTGTCCCCAGATGGCCAATATACTAAGCATAGCTAGGTCCAGCTGATGTTTTCAATTGCATAATGCTTTGCCAGATGTCAACACATTCCCTTCAAAACCTTTCAAGGTGGATAACTGATTCAGTTGGGATTTTTTCTGAATATTTCAACAGGAATACTACCTCTTCTAGAACAGATTTTTTTTGACAGTGTACATTTCTGCACCTTTTTCTTCTTGAGGTGCCTTGGAGAGGGCACAAAGTTTGGCAGGACATGCACACTGAGACAAGGATGGGCTTGCTGTTAATTTCTGACAAGGCTGCTGTGTTAGGGCAAATTCCTCTGGCTGCTGGCTGAGCCTGCACAATCCCTGAACTAGGTGCACACAAGAGCACGCTGCCAGTGTAGCCCAGCAGCTGGGTATAAGCTGGCTTGGTGTCAGCTGCAGACTAGCTGTGCTAGCGCAACACTACGTCTGAGCTAGTAAGGTCCATTAAGAGCCAACAGGTCAATGTATCAGTCTAAAAATGGCTCAGCTGAACCCAGGTTCATGCCCGTCAGCCTGTGAAGGCCTGTGGAAAAAGGTGTGGATTAACAGATTTTTGCTGTTCCACTCTGTTGCGCTGCACTGACCTGCTGCAACACGCACTGGAAAGGTCGTTGTTTCTGTATGGTCAGTATGGGCTCATAAAAAATGCTTTTGCATTTGTAATCTTTATCAGAAATGTGTCTTATTCTCCACTACAGGTTGGTCTGCTGCAGGAGAGCTGGTAGTTTGCCCCCAGCTGTCCTCCTTTTGTCCATCTGTCAATGTAGCCCTCGCTGACTGTAGCCTGGGAAACACTTCTGTGCTGCACTATCAGTGCCTGTGCTGCTGTTCCTTGGGGCCATGGCAAGAAATAGGTGGAGGCAGGTGATGCAGACCACAACCAGCCTCCATCAGGACCAGAAACAGGGAGAGGAGCTGGCACTGCCAAAGAATCCAGGTGGAGAGAGAAAAGAACTGGCACCAGCTGACCAAAGACACAGGGCTGCAGCAGAGAGAGAGCAAGGGGACTGCTATGGAGTAACAGCTGTGGGGAAGGAACTTCTGAGACCAGAATAGTTAAAACGAGACGGGAAAAACCAGCTCTGGCTCCAAATGAGAAGAATGTATTAACCTCAAATCCCAGAATTAGATCCCTAAGTGACTTCACTGTGAACAAATCCTAGCGATAGCCCATGGCAAAGGACATCTCCATTCTTCTACTGGATGGCTCACACACAGCAAGTGGAAGTCCTACAACTGCTAGTAGCTACTCCTATTCTTCCTCATTTTCACTACTGTAACACATCAGAGACTCAGTCTTGGCACAGACTCTCAGGGCATCCAACATCAGATGTGCTAGTACTATGGATCTAAAAATTCCCACCGAGTGATGACACTAGCGTGTCAATCCATTTCTTCTCTAGAACTTGCTTTTCAGCTTTGCTTTTTTAAGACCTACAAAAACCTGTTAAAACAAATTATCACAGTGTGTGACAGGCAGCCTTACTTCATACATTAACTAAATGTGGAGTGCTTTATTTTGGATCTTTAATATTCTTTGAAAGAGCTTTCTGCAAGTAATGAATATAAAGTAGAGAGACTGTGCTAATTTCTCAGGGAGACAACATAATTCTAGTCCCAACATTTAAACTCTACTGAAAGAAAATTCATGAGAATCAGGGTGCGAGGAATAAATTTTGATTTTTACCCCCGCCAGATATGCTCTTTTATAAATGATTACAAATAAGAATTTGGGAGACATGACTTAAGTCTGCACTGACTCAGCTCTTGCAAATCATGAGAGAATGACTCTATGGGAATCATTACATGCCAGCAACCAAAATATAACACTTTCTTTTCTCTACAAGTAAATCAAGTTTAGAAAGTAGCAAGTGCGATGGCAAAAGAAAGTCTAATATATGGAAAAATTAAATATATCCAGACAGTGTTGTAGCAAAAGCAATGATCAATGTTGAATTTTAAATATAATTATTAATTTTATTGGTATTAAATATTGTCAGAATATGGCAAAGCAAGTGTAACTATGTCAGATTACCATGCAAAAGGAGGAAGCAGTAAACAATTATCTCATATTACAAAAACACACACATATATTGAAAAAAACGGTAACGTGAATCCTTTTTCATCCTTTGCAGCTAGTGATGTTATTCTCTTATGACAATTACATAATTCAGTGAAGACTGATTTAAAAATATTTAACTTGCCACATCTCAAAAGAAGTATAATTATTAATTATTCATGGAAACCATTTTAATGAGGCCTCTGGTAAGACCCCTCCTCCAAAACTCATGAGAAATTAGTAATGCCTTTTTTTCAGAAAAATAACTAGAGCTTAGCCTGCTCACAGCTAACACACACTGTTTGTAGCAGATGCCTGACTGAAATGCAGAATTTCTCTGAGATATCCCACCAATACAGTTCTGGGGAACCCATTGTAACATCTACATTTGTTCCTTGGAATAAAGTGCTCTGTCATCTTCATGTGATTATTAGAATACATTATTTGCTAGGCTGCACACTTACCTATAGCCCTCTCTTTAAAACATGGCAGATGTCAGAGATAATACCTTTCATAGCTAAATAACTTTACCGCAGGCATCTGCAGCATTCAGGGTTTGGGTTTTTTTATTCCAGCAAGAATGGGGCAGTCCCAGGGAATACTAAAGGATCTGACGTAACCCAATCTATTTACCCAGATAAAATTAGCAAGTTCTCATGGTGGCTGTAACATGCATAGATACATGCCTGACATATCAGTGTAGACTGCAGGTATGCATGTATGCATGTATAGAAATAAATATTTGGTTTTGACTAGCAAATCTTGGGTAAGCATATGCTGGCATTTATGAATAGAAAACTATACTTACTATCACTATGTATTAAAATTACACATTTTCATTTAGCTGCTCTCTAGATAGCTGAAAGTACACAAATTATTTAATCAGTTTTAAGCAAGTACAAGTAAACACACTGCTAAATTAGGTAAACATACTTACTGCAGAAACTATCAGGAATCCTCCAGAATGTCAATACAGTTCATCAGTACAGTAACATATGTAAAATACATCTTGTTCTTGATGGATTTTCACAAACAGCATTTCTATAATGCTTTAATCTCTTGCAGTGCTCTCTATCATTCAGCAGAGAGAGAGGCCTTTTGAAAAGGCAGCACTGGGATAAACAAACAATAACAGAGAGCTGGAGAGAAAGACACCATGGCCTACTGACAGCTTCTTCCCCTACGAGCTGACAGGATGTTTCATGCACTGAGATTCAGTAACTTCAGATATGCAGAAATGTTTTCTTTCCAAACACACTGCAATATTCTGGCTCCAGGCTCACACATTTGCTGAAACCAACTGCAGTGCATTGAAAATGTGTTCCTTCAACCTGGAGCTGCAGTGCTCCCAGACTGTCAGCACAAACCCATGCTAAACAGCTCCTGATTGCACGAAAGCCAGCATCATGCAAAAACTATTAAAATATTAAAGACAGACAATACTTACTCCAAGGTCAGCCCTGGAATTTGTAGCCTTTCCCGCTGGGCTTTCATTGCTGTAATGTGTTAGCACACTCTATTGTAGTCGTGACACACATGCACGGGCAGCATTCTGGCGATGACAGAGAGCCAAACGAGCCACTCTAAAGGACCGGGCTGAGGCTCCCTCGGGGGCTGGGGGCGGACCGCAGGTTGGTGTCCTTCCACCTCCAGCTGTCACGGATTGCTGCTGGCTGCCTCTCCCAGGCTGGTGGCCGCGCACGCCGCCCCGGTTTTGGGAAGCGCACGGCACCTTCAGCGGTGCACACCAAGTAATTCACCCCCGGAATTCCGCAGCAGCATCCACAGCATCCTCCGCGCCGACACAGGCGCACACACACACGCCGCACCTCGGGGGATGGAGAGGTCCCCCTCGCTATGCCAGCGCACCACAGCCCCTCTGCCTAACAGTTTCTCTCGGCAAATGTCAAACGTTCACCACCCCCTCTGATCCTGTCAAATAGGATTTAGCCATCTTCTCTAAGTCACACTGTCCCTTTCCCTGGTAAACAGACAGGCAGGTTCTGCAGTGATAAAACAGCAAACTGCTGAATGAAAAACAGGCGCTTCTCCTTTAATGGAGAGCATTAACATCCAACGCTTTTGAAGAGCAAACATACTCTTGTAAGATAGAGGTTAATACAAAAGGAAGAGTCATCATTCTCTTCTGTCATGCTTGCGCCTGAATTTTAAAGTGAAATCATCTGTAATTTATATTATGGGTGAGAGCCAAACCTAGAAGTTGCAGAAAAATCTATGAATTTCAGCTTTAAAGGTAACATTACTTAAGCCACTACACAACACTTTGTAAAGACAGGTTTAGATCACTAGTGCTAGGTAGGATGTTTAATTTAATTATATTCCTTTTTTATGCACTCTCGCTTAATCTGAGGTTATCATTTTAATAAATAGTGTGAATTGTTTCATGATTAGCATAACAGAGCAGTAAAAGCAAAGTCCAAGTACATATTTTTAGTAAGTTAGGAGCTAGAATATTTTATCTCACCCACCCACTTTTCCTGCATACAATATAAATAATGGCAACCACATGATCTTATTTTTGCCAGAGCTCTAGACCTTCTCTGTGCATGGTCAACTTCTACAGACTAGTCGAAACAAAGGACCAAATGAAGATGCTGGTTTTTGGGTCCTTGGCTCAGTTTTGGAAGAAATTAGTGAGTTCACAAGTACACAGCCATAGGTTTCAGAGACAGAGGGAAATCCCCTAGTTGTAACTGCTGAACTGGGTTTGGATTTGATGAACAACATTCCTTTTTCAACCAAACAGTAGAAAAGAATAATTAAATTCTCTCTTTTGTGTCTCCTACATATTTCTACTGGAAAGTAATTTAAATTTATGTATTACCTGGAACCTTACCTATCCAAAACTGAAGGATACACAGAACTAGGCACTTGAATTTTTAAAACTTAACAGACATCTGGATTCTGAATATTAAGCTGAGGTCCCAGCAAGCCTTACTAGGCCAAGCAATCTAAGTTCTATATTCTCCTACCTCCCAAAAGAAATAGAAAGGATGAGATCTAAGGAGTTAAATTCAGCCTCACAAACTACAATGGGTGAATTCACAGATCTGCAAAGGCACAAACATCAGTCAAGAGTCTAACTCTGAACATCACTTTCAAAACATGTTTTTCAAATTTTATTCAGAACACAAGCAAAACATCAATGTTTTGAAGATATTATCAAACTTCAAAAATATACTACAAGAGTCAACTGTCTTAACAGTCAGACAGCTCTGCCACTGAAACAATCCAGTGAGGCTGCCAGTGTCTGCATCATTGAGTTTGGAGACAACCCTTTAGGAATGGAAATTTAAAAAGAGAGCAGCAGAGAGTGAGATACTACAGCCATGGGTCTGTGTCTCTCCCCTAGGTCCCAAGAACAGGCAGCTAGCTCCCTATTCCCATTGCTCAGCACCTCTCAGACCAAGCTCTGCTCCCTTAAAAATCCTTTGATAAAAATCTCTTTTGTATATAATACTTCTTCAGTTGCTGAAAAGTTCTATTTCTGATGGAAACAGAAAATTTCAACAAGTAAATTGTGACTATATGCACACCACGCATGTACACTTTTAGTTAATTCTTAAATGATATTCAAAGGGCTTAACTTTGTGCATACCAACCTTTAGTTCGGTGCTTCATCCCGTTATCTATGTAAGCATATGCACACATAACACCAAAATATTTATTTGTATTTCTATAAAACTGTTATATTGTCATTGAAAGCACAGAGAGTAGTAGACAGCATACTAGCTCCACTGAATCAGGATGTACCACAACTGCTTCTGTATACCAACCAACAAAAGGACTAGCTCTGAAGGAGAAGGTGTGCTTTGATCAAAAGTGCTATACAAATTGTACACACTACTTCCATAAGAGCAATTTTACTACTGGAGTGAACAGAAGTCCACAATCGAGGCTTTTTGTTTGGTTAGTTGTTTTGTTATTATGTCTTCACATGAAAGAATAGTCTGTCACTAAACACTACTTCAGTGTGAACCATGACAGGTCTTTAGTGCATTTTACCTGCAGGACAACACAGGCAGCTTGTCTTGTCTAAAAGGAATCTGAGTTGGACTAGAAGTTGGGTACAGCCACTTAAACATGAACAAGTGCATCCAAGGGCTATTTTGATACCATGATAAATCAACCATTTTCCTCAGCTAATTCATGCAAGTACTTCACATCACATCAATGGTACATTATTATAAACTAAGACTGAGCTATAGTTTGACATTGAAAATTCTTTCCCTACACGTTTTGTGTGATCCAGACAGAAGCTTGGAAAATCATGCTTTAGTGAGAGATGAATACATAGTAGGAGATCAAAGTCTGCTCATTGTTACAATCCTACAGTTTTTGCAGTAGTAAATGGTAACTGCTTCATGCTTCTGGGGGCAAAAACCGGCAGTGATTTAATTAGAAGAAGCTTTGCAAGTGAAAGCTGACTTCATGTTGCATCAAAACAACTCTTTTCTCTTAATTTTGAACTGCTTAGATATCATCTCACCAATACAGTTGAGAAAGCAAATAAAAGTTAAAAAAGAGGCTTAGTGTACTACAAAAGATAAATGTAGCTCAACCTGAACATACTGGCAAATTTTGCTTATAGTGACACAACTTCTACAGAGAAAATCTCTCATCTGGAAAGAATATCAAACAAAAATTCACTAACAGAACTGTAGGAGTATAAAAATCATCTTCCTTTGCAAGTGTCAACCCTGGTCGCCTCTTAGCTAGTTCAAGAGCTAAAAATCAAATTTAAAAAGTGAAATGCAAGAATATGTGGCTCAAGTTATTCATTTAAGTCCTTACTGAAGTCTCTTGGGTTTAGTAATCTCAGATACTTGGTTAAAACCAAGCAAAACCACAGAGGAATGTTTTATTTCCTTGAAACACAAACCATAGAGACTTTTCTTCCACAGCACAGTTATTAATATTCTATGCTTTCAAGGCCCCTCTCTTCTGCAGATGTTGACTCTGCTTCCTTTTCTCCCTTAAATAATGGTAAACACAGTAATACCATTACCAGTGCACATGTCACTGGCTTTCAGTAGTCTCTAACGTGTAACAATTACAGTAAGATAATAAGTCAATGCATCCTTTGGTTCTGCCTACACTCTTGGCTAATGTTATCCAGAGGTACTCTTAAAGAATAATGACAACAGACGCTTTTCTGTCATAGTTCTTAAACCAAAGATCATTTAATCTGAATTTCTATCATCTAATCTCCTTAGCACATCAATTCAGACATCCGTGCATTTCTGGCAAGCACAGCTGGTTCATGGGTAATACTGTAGTTTATAAAATAGTTCTGACAGGAATGATGCAGGAACAGTTGACTGCAACACTGCTTTTTGGCATCAGTGAGATGCAAAACACAATGACTAAACAAATGGGGTGAAAGAACACACAATTTCTTTGTGTTCTTTCAACAGAGCATGCCTGGGCACATTATTAACTCCACACAAAAGAAATCTGAAATATGAATCAACTAGTTTGTTATCCCTGGCTGAAGTCAATGCCTTGACCAACGCAATGTGTCTAAAGCAAACCTCATGCTTTAGCTACCTGTCAGAAAGCACCAGAAAGTATTCTTCATATCAATGTCTAACTGTGAGTTTGTTCAGGGTTGTTTGGCTATTTACTACTTTCCCCAGAAGGATTTCAGATAGGTCACAGCTAAGGAAGCAATACCAGATGGTGAAAGGAATCTTTTTTCTTAGATCTCTGCCTGGTACGTCTCTGTCATACGCTCAATCTCAAAATAATTGCCCAATTTGCAATTGCAAGAAGTATTTCATCTTGGTCATATTACATAAGGCAGAGGAGAGAGCCTGTCCTGTTTGTTTCCCTAGGGAAGAGAGGAAGTGGATGAAAATGACAGGTGTTTGCATCTGCTCACACCCAAAAGCTCAGTTTGCGCAACATGCTTAGCATGGCATGCAGAAATAAATTCCTTGTCACTGCAGGGCAGTGGGTAGACTTTCATAGAACCTGTATATTCCTGGGTTATCTGTGTTCAATACATGCCAGCCCACAGCATTATAAACTCACAGGGTAAGGGGATGAGTGTTTGGTACTACACGGCAGAAAGACATATTAGATAACCCCTTCCAGCCTTAAGTTCTGTTAAGTTTCAACATTGTAGATCAACTGACATTTACAAGTATATCCATAAATCTGACACCAGTAAGCAATTTACAATAATGTATTTTATTAATGTGTCACGGGAGTACACAGTAAAAGCCCAGGTGGTCTTACTTACACTTTGCCAGAGCTGTAACTCTTACTATTCTGCAAAAGATTTGTTTTCCAATTACACTCTATTAAATTAAAATGTATTTTTATACATTGGTTGCATATTCTGTTGATAGCTCGTGGTATTGTTTGTAATAGTACAAAATTGAATAGATCAAAGGAATGTGTTTATTAGCAATGTTAGTTAATCATTAAGATAACAGAACTGTTGTGCAGATCTCTGGTAAGTTAACCCAGTAACTGGTTGTCACACTGAACATCTCAACTAAAATAACTTAATCCTAAAACACTGCAGACAAAAGGAATCACTAAATGTCCACCAGCCAAAATGTGGCAAAATCTCTCCACAACATCTCTCAACTCTCATTCTTCTGCAATGAGTTTCCATAGAGAATTTTTGTATTTTCCATGCAGTCAGAACAGCCTCCTTGTATGTCCAAACAGATGACTGTGAGTTCAAGTGGGACTGATGTGACTGGCCCTGCAACACTGAGAGCTCAG
Source organism: Campylorhamphus procurvoides (assembly GCA_013396655.1). NCBI lineage: Eukaryota > Metazoa > Chordata > Aves > Passeriformes > Dendrocolaptidae > Campylorhamphus > Campylorhamphus procurvoides. The sequence continues at coordinate 63,170 of WBMV01003817.1, read as the reverse complement.
AAGACAGATAAAAATAGTCAAAGTATCTGCATGAAAAACCAGATGAAAATATGTTTATTCTTTGTTTATTCTAAGTATCATTTGAATTGTTACCATACATGACACCAGCAAGAGGTGCCATTCAAAACAATGTTAAATAGCCTTCCTTATATCCCACCAGTGTCCCACATCCCTTGACTAGGCGGCATCATTTTTGCACCTGCCTGCAAATGCTCCAAAGTAACATTCCATCCAGTATCAAAAGCTCTATCAATACAAGGGTGCAACCTTGGCCAAATTTTTTTTAAATGGAAAACTTCCAGAGTAATTAGTTCAGATTGAGACAACCTCCTACCTTATTTCACATACTATAAGAATAAAAATATAAAAAAAACAGAAAGCAATAAAAATACCTCAACTAATAAAGTCTCTTGTCAACAGACTTCAAGCTAATACTAAAACGGTAAAACAAAATAGAGAAATTGCATGTTAATAAAAATTATGGTCTCAAACTGCTTTTCGAAATATAAAGTTTTTTAAATTAGCATTAAAAAAATTAGAGGCAAAAATAAATCTACTTTTTGAAGAGTTCTATAATACACAGAGTTTAAACAGTTATTCTTTTAAAATTCAAGATAGTTGTTACACAGGGATAACCCAAACCCAGACACTTAATAAGCATCTGTTTATCTGGTTTTTATTTAAGCTATTTCTAAGTGCTAATTGATGGCATTTAACTTTCCTATATTTATTTTTCCAACGAAAGAATGAAAACATAAAAAACTTTGAAAACATACAAATTGTCTATTGAATAGTTTTCTAAGACCATTACAGTATCTGAATATCTTCTTCAAAAAGTTAAGAGGACAAGTAGGAAATTTTACGATTCCACTATCCAGCCTGCAGCTGGATTCTCCCAAAAACCTACACCTACCTATCAACAACTAATATGTACCTACAGAGTTACCGTGCTCTGTTTGATAACTGATTGATAACTGATTCCTTATTAAGGCCCTGTCATGCAAACAAATACATATATGCCTGAAGAAGCTTCTGTAGGCTACTTAGCTTTGTAAGTCTACCCCATGCATGCCTCAATTTTTTTTTTTCTTAAATTCACCTTCTGATTCTCTTTAGGTAGTCATTAGACAAACAGGGGTAGGCAAGTGCTCTGAACAGCGGTGGAAAGAGAGCCATCAGCCTTTAAAAAAAACCAAACCAACAAAAAAACCAAACAAACAAAACCCCTCAGAAAGTTTGAAGCTTGTGTCCTTTTTTTGACCTGCCTTATGCTTACGTAAAGCCCTATACAAATTTCCACAGGGAATTCTATCATTACAGACAAGTACAAATGAATAATGTCTGAGACAGTATTTTCTTCCATTAAAGTAGATACTTAAAATAAGGCACCAAGTTTCAGCAGAAAGTCTGGACAAATAATCCTACTAACATAATAACAGATTATAAAGAGAGCAAGAAGAAAGTCAAGAGATCATATTTTTCTCCCCCAAAAGAGGTCCATTATACCTACATTACAATTATTGCTCCAGTCAGGTGTTTGTCTCATCTGTTCTTAAAAGCTGACAGCAATTCCACAACACTCCCAGTACCCCACTCCTCTGCTTCACTGTTTAGAGAACATAAGTCTTTCAACAGTGTCTAAGATGAATTCCTCTTGTTCCAATTTAAACATATTATGTCTTGCTGTCCACCCCAACAACGCAGAAAACACTTTTACTTCCAACTCACAGCAGATGTTCCACATGCTGGAAGACTTTCACAAATGTGCCTCAGTCTTGCCTTCTCTAAATAACTGTAGTTTGGTAAATATTTTTCCATACACCATGTCAAATTTTCAAACCAGCTGGTAGTTGTCATTTGTTCTCCAGCTGATCCATCTCAACACACAGCACTCCAATATAAGGCCTTATAAGTTCTGTGTGGAATACAATAATGATGCATGCCTTGCAGCAAAATATATCAGCTTCCCAGCATGACACTGCTGCCAATCAGCATCACACTGTGGTCCATTATACCTCACAGATCCTCTTCTGCAAACTGACACCTATTCAACTATCTTGCACTTGAAAATCAGGGTATTTTCTGCTGAAGTCAGAAATCTCCAGGCTGTTCTATTTTACTTGGTATAATTTCTCCAAGTTGTCAGAACGATTTTGAAACCCCATACTGTTCTTCAATATACTTGTATTCTTTCCAGCTTGTTGCCTGCTGCAAACTTAATAAACACAATCTATTCCATCACCTAGGTCACTAATGAAAAATAATGACTAAAGCCAGTCAACTAGGTTTATTACATCTGCAGCTCAGTGTAATTTCCTGCTTAGTGTTTCTACCCTATAAGCAATATAGCTAAAGGTTTTCATACTGACAATATCCCCACTCCACGCTCTCACCCCACCAAGACAGATTTGCTGGTACGGCTTACTGGTAAAACCTGTCTTCAAAAGAAAGGCCAACAAAGTTCTGATTTTTAGAGCATGAATCTAAAAGCTTTCTGGATTTAGATACATATAGATATACTGATATTTCTGACAGGCATTTCAACCACAAAAACTGCCATATTTTTAAATGCAAATGAAAACATTTTAAGTGTCTCCTACCAGTACGCAGGAGAGAAGCATTCACAAAATATGACAATGATCTATAGAAACTTATTTTCACCAGCATCTTGATACTAAGAAGAATCACGGAACAGTTGACACTGGATCTCAAGGCCATGCATGCCAGGAATGTAGAACATGCCTTGTTTATCTTTTTTCCATCACATGCAGTGTTGAAGTGGGATATGTGCCTAGACACCTGATTGCAAAATAGTACCACATAGCAGAGGAGGAAAAAGCATTCCCAATGTCTATGTTCTGTGTACAACTTTACAAAAACACAGGAGAGCTTTTCCATTCAGGCCAGAAGAGCAAGAAGTAGTTTCCAGCAGAATGCTCAGCCCCGTATCAGGGACATCTGGCCTAGCACGTTTGTCTCAAATACCATGCTTGCCTTCACTGTCTAGGAGCATGAACACACTAAACATTCATGAGTGAAGCCACTGGGATATAAGGAAATGTGATTATATGCACTTACACTGCCTTTTGCACGTGGCAGTCAACACACAATGAATATAAAGTAAGAAACTCCCAAAACCTGTGTCAGCCTTTCAGACTCATTTGCTCCCCATGGCAGTTATCTGCCACCCTTTTTAGGCAAGCATGGTAATAATATGGATCCACTTACCCTTAGCACCCTTTGTGACCTTTTCACACGCCTGTGAGAGCTGCCACGCTTCATCCATTAAACCTCATAGGTCTAAGTTTGACTTGCTTGCTAGGAAAAAGTTTGACAAAGAAAAAGAAACCTTACAATATTTGGGAGAAAGGACAATAGGACAGAGATGGCAGAGAAGAGCACATAGATGACAGGAATGTGTGCTAATGCCAGGTTGGCTGCTGCCACGACTCAGTGAGCAAAAACTCATTACAGACCACACAGAGGCAGAACATCTTGATTACCTCTTGTGGAACAGAATGGTATCAAGCCAAAGCAACATTTTCCTTCTTCAAACCTACAAAAGCGCTGTCCTGCTGCCATCCATCCCCCTCCTTTTCCTTTTCAACCTGCCACAGAAACCACCCACCTTCCTGCTGCCCACGCTTTTGGCTGAAGTAACCCATTCAATTTCTGCAAGCTCCAGTCTCCCAGTGAGCCATTAAGCCCTCCCTAAGAACCACACATTCTGCCTGCCCCGCAATTTAGTCCCAGGAGCCATCACCATCCTCCCACACAAAAAGCATTTGGTAACCAGGTTCTTGGCATGCCTATACCCGTATGAAAACTACATCCACAGAGCAAGTTCTGCAAGTCTAAACCCAGCTCAGGATCCCTGCCCCAGCTCTCAACTTCTCTATACCAGAGAACGTACTTGCAAGGAAGGCACTTGGCTTTACACAAAAGCTGAAAATACAAACAGATGGAAAACCTCCAGAATTGTGTCAAGAGACGCATTCAAACAAAACTTTGTTAGAGAGCAAACATGACCCATAACTCCCATGGAGAAAGGAGTCAGATACTAGGATGGAGAGAAGGACTCAGAAGTTTTAGGCAGAGACAGAAGTAGTAGCAGAGGCAAAAACAGCCACAGCTACAACCATTACACTGTATGTTCACCAAGAAAAAAACCCCAAAAACACATCCAATGCAAGTCAACTGTAGAGCAGGCAATCCTCCAGCTATGGGCAACAGAGGCCCTGCTGCCACACTGTCATCTGAATGCTTTAAAACTTCTGTCTACGGACACATAACTGCAGTTAACAAATATGCTAACATCCTTCATGATAAGCAACAGCATTGGTTTAGAATACTGACAGTAATAAAAAATGTTCAAGTCTGTATTTCATAGGAAAGAGGGAGAGGAAAAAAGACTCCTCTGAGAGAAAACAGAAGTGGCTCATTAGGATTTCATGATCTTCACTCATGACATCTGCAGAAAATCAGCATATACTTTACATAATGGAATGGCAATAATGTTGAAAATTTCAAAGGAAAAATCTGTAATGCCAGAATGCCTGACAGAAGACATGAGGCAGGCAGATCCCTGATGTTCAGCAATTGCCTCTTTTTTTCTGAGAGCAGGTATTTAAAATATAGGTAATATTAGTGCTAATAGAGAAAGAAATACATTGTGCAGAAACCCGAGTGCTTCTCTTCTTAAGGTAAAATCAAACATTTATTTGCAGTCTACATCTCACCTTTAACCTTCACCAAAAAAACCCCAACAAACAAAAGGAAAAAAAAAAGAGGAAAAAAACCCCTATCATTACAATTCTTCAAGAAGAACACAGGTTCATCAAGCCATCATGTAGACTGCCCAGAGCCCAACCACGACCCCAGTCCTACAGAAGCTAAATGTGTGCAAGCTAGAAACTGCACAGCCTCAAAAAGATCTCAGAGATTATTCAAATCTTTGCAGCATCAGTGCCAAAAAAAAATCAATTCATCAATACAGTGCACAGCAGTCTAGATCTTGCAATTCATGAGGACACCTCCTTTGTGACAATTTTTTGGACAAATTTCAGACATTTCTTAACTTAAAACTGGACTTCCCAAAATTAATGACATTGGGGGAAAAAAGAGCGAACAAGACACTGTTTCAATGTGCCAGATTTTCAAGGTTTACTATTAGAAATTCCAGCTGTGTTGACTAGCGACAATGTTCTTCTGCCAGCTTTCTCAATGCATAAATACTTTCTCAGGCAGCAGAATAAAACAGGTCATTTGATCTCTTTGCATGTGTGATACAATTTGAAGAACAAAATCAAAGAGAAATAATTTTACTCACTGACAATGCAACATTCGTTCACAAAAAAAGAGGACACAACGGTTGCTAATTTAACATGGTTATATGTATCTTTCGCATTTGTCACTCTCAGTCAGGATTTAACCACACAGTTATTGCATTTATAAACTAAGTTGCCCCTAGACCCCACCATGCTGCTCAGACATCACTACTCCTTTGCCTCATCAGCTCACAGTTCCAGCCATTAAATTCCCCTAGCGTTTTCCATATGCTCTTACTATATGCTGTGATGCTCCTGTGCACACAAGAACACTGCAGACACCACAAACTGCTGGCTCAACAGGTAATGCAGGATACGACGGCAGAACCCAAAGACACACAGGGAGCAGTTCAGCGAAAAAGGCCACAAGCAGAAAAGGCTGCTCAGTGGAGCAGACTGTCACAGGGGACTGACACGTGGGGAGCAGCAATCCATTAGACATGAGATCTGGCCCTCAAACCAGGTTGAATCTCATGTGCTCTAAAACAATTATTTACATGTATAAAAATGTTTTTAACTATTCTACTGCACAAACATTTTTTAATTTAGATAAAGCATGTAGGCACTCAGACTCCTGCTTCTCTTTGCTTCCACCACGAATCATGTGACTCCCCCATTCCGAAATTCTGCAGCATGCCCTACAGAACCATGGCTTGACATCAGAGGCTGATTTAATTTTGTTTTTTGCCTGTGGCTTAAGTCTGATCACAGTTTTGATAAAGAACTACTTAAGGTTATTTTCCATTCTTCACCCTGTCATGTCCTTGCCTAAGTAGCTGAAACAAAATTCCAACAGGGCACAGCACATCCGGTGTGCTGTGGAGAAGCACGGTCCATGGTCACTTAACATTACTGAGACACCACAGCACTCACAGAACAACAGCAGATTAAGCTATAAAGCATGATCACCTAATTTTCTGGGCAACAGTCCTCCAAGGAGACAGGTTATTTGAAAAATTTTGTTATGTATTTGAATAGTGTTCACATCTGGCTTTTTTTGCATGTATCAATAAACTTTGTGTTGATGCACAAACACAGACAGATGAGCATGAATTTACCAGCAAAAAGAGATCATAAAGCTTTAAAATCGCTGCAAGCAGACTATGGAATCTTTCACTGAAAAGGGATATTATGAATTACATTAAAATAGATCATTCCTTTCTCTAACATGTAATGTGATAAATCATAAGGAGAGGACATAACTATCAAATCCACACATACACTAGCAAAATCTGAGTTGAGACAACTGCAAATACATGCAATAATATTATTGCATGGATGCAAATGTGTGTGTGGCAGCACCAAAAAGGCCCAACAAAACAAGACTAAACAGAATGACCTATACTGATAGCCAAGAACACAATGAACAGCAATAAAGTATGAAGGGATGTGTGATTTACATCTAAATGAGGCCTGTGCTCTCCACAGCACAAAGCCCTTGTCTGGAGACAACCCTGCACTGACAACAGGAAGGTGGCAACAAGGTTACCCAGCACATGCCACTACACTGCACAGGCCACTACTCTTCCCATTATCCCAACACAACTTTAAAAGATGGAAACATAGACAATGGGCAGCAGACCTTCATAAAATTTATGGAGGCTGAAGTAATCAAGATTGTGAGGGAAAAGGATTATGTTACAGTAACTGCTGGATCCTAAATCATACAAAAGACATAACCAAAATTTTTTGCTGTCAATCACAAGGAACCAAAAGATGCAGGGCAAAAAAAATTCACTCAGTGACAGCAAAATAGAAAACCCCTGAAAGTTACAGACAGAAATAATGCTAGTAAAAACACTATATATGCATCTTAAGAATCAAGCATGGGCTGTGGAGAGTGTCTATTGGAGCACAGTCCATCCGTATTAGAATGGAGAAATTCATTACCTGGCAACAGCAATTAATCTACTTCACTCTCCAAATTCAAGACAACAGGTCACCTATAAACATAGACAATTTTTTATTATATAGAAATCTATGTGTATACAGAAATTGTCCATCATTTCCAGATTTGTCCACCTACATGACCACAAGCCTTAGAGGTTTTTTTCTTTCTTTTTTTTTTTTTCTTAAGCATGGTTGGCATGATCTTGTAATTCCATTCCGCTCAATGGATCATTCCCACTTTTTCCCTAAGGGTAACTGATAGTCCTTATTTTTCATTGATAAAAAACTTTTTTACAAAACTGTAACTTTCTTGAAACTTATTTAATCAAGTGCCAAAGCAAGCAGTGGCTTTAACTAGTGTTTCTCTTGAATTCTTGGTTGGTCATAACCTCATGTTACTGTTATCCAAAGATATCAGATGTTTCACTGTAATGCATAAATTAGTTTAATGAAAATTCCATGAACAACTCTGACATTTCCACAGGTCCAAACAGATTATGTAACTGCTGGTACTGAATTTGAGTGCATATTTTATAATTACTGAAATTCGCTTCAGAAATGTCAGGAGGACAGGTGCAGCAAAAATAAATACATAAAAGCGCTCCCTCTCCAAATTAAAGTGAAATTGAAAAAAATAAACAAAAGAAGTCAGAAAGATAACAGAATCAGTCTGGAAAAGCCAGGTATTTTACTTCTAGGACAGGTACTTTAATGACAGAAGCTCTAAATAAAGGAGAAACTGGCTCTACTTATTCATTTCTTTTATGTGTTACAGTTTCTGACAGCTGTTCTCCACCTCAGAGAAGCCCATTGTCAATCTGCTTTTAGAAGAAGGACATTTTAAACCAGGATGTATCTACTCAAAGCTGAGTTTAACTTTTGTGCCACAACCTTTCAGCTGTCTCTCTCTTGTTCTCCTTCTACTGAACTCTGTGAGTATGGTAAGGAAAAAAATCAGGATAAAGACATTCATGCCTTAAATTCAGTGATGGAAACTCACCTGCTTAACACAGACCATACACTGAGAGATCATCTCTGGCTACCTACTTCAGCAGCATATACTCTGAATGTCTAAAGCATTGCATTTTTTAGATGCTATCAGGCAGACAACAACAACATTTAATTCTGATCAGATTAAACCTTTATTTCAGGGTCTGGCTTAACATTAAGCACAAATGTCTTCCATGGTATCCAGAAGTGTTTGGTGAAAATAAACAAATCAATAAAAATATCCTAACAAGATATAAATAATCCCTCCTCATAGTGGCAGTGTGCAAAAATATATTTCAGTATAGTTTCCTAATGGACTTGAAAGTGGGAGACAAATAGTCATGCAGGTTTACAGTCATGTTAAGCTTACATAAAGTCAGTTTTGCAGCTGGAGAAGCCTGAGAGAAAGCTCATGGCTTTTATTCTGCCTCCATGCCACCACACCCTGCTGTCAGAATGGCATTTGTGCAGCTGGGCAGTTAAACATGCTGAGGAACCCGCACGAAGACAGGTGCAACCAGGATCAATTCTGCCTGTGTCCACTGAATCAGTTGTGCCAGCACAGCCAGGGGGTGCTCCAAGCATGGAAAACCTCACTTTTTTCTCAACCAGCTCACTTCATCTCCGTTTATACCAATTTGCTAGGTCATTGGCATGCTTTTGGCTCTGATACTCCAGAATACAGCATGATGTGCCTACCTGGAGAAATTCAGGACCTCTCAATGTTTATGGCAGTGAAAATATAGGACTTTTCACATTTTGAAATTCAGTCTTCATGTCAACATGCATATAATGTGCAAATATAGCAGCACACAACCTCTGAGGCTGCAGCCATTGCTACTCTCAGCACTATGAGCCCTGTTAACTAAAACAGCAATATTGAAGATATTTTAAAATACCATCTGCAGAAACCTAAGCACTTTCATAACTAGATATGATTTAGCTGACAAGAGGCTATTTCTTCACTATACTTTTAATAAAGTCTCAGCAACATTACAGAAGGTGCACTTATATTTCAGTGATCAGCCATAAAAATATGTATATGAATGCAACTGATTGTATTGCAGTAATTTTTCAAACTTGAAGAAAAATATCTAATAACATTCAACGTCAAACATCCTAGCAAGAGTAAGCAAGGTCAAGTTCCAAGAGTCACTTTCTGCTCTGGCTGAAGTAACAGGAGTTTAGCCATTAACTTTAACAGAGACAGTCTTTTGCCCACACAACAGTTTCAGGTTAATATAAAGCATCAAGGACACCAACGGAAGGTTCCAAGAACCATTTTCTTGTTTTTCTCTTTGTCATTCCAATAATCAAACACTTGATGTGCAATTAGTTTTTCATTCTCTTGACTTTTCTTAAATAATGTGTTTGCTTACTGGCTAAGATTTCTCATGTGTCAGAACTTAAGAGTCTTTTCCAAGACAGCAGACACCCTATGAAGTACAGACTTCTAGTAAGCCATTTAAGTCTGAACAACAGAGCACTGAACTGCGCTTTCCCAGCAACTACAGTTTCAGTTATTGACACATGTAACATGAATGTCATCAAAAGCTAAACAGAAACATCAAGTTGAAGACAGGGAAATGGCCTCTTGTGCAAGGGCTCAGGATTTTTTTCACAATGTGTTGTCACACTAACACAGGATTAATCACATATTCTTACAGGACTAAAGCATTTTTGAAACAAAATAGTAAGTGAACAGAGTTTATTTCTTAAGACATTTTGTTGTGTTCATAATCCAATATTTTCTCAATAAATTACTAACAGAGAACAAGAAATTAAGCAGGTAAAAATAAAAACACAACCTTTAAAAACAACAGGCTCAAAACCACTGGAAAATCAAATCCAAGGTACAGAAATTTGAGCAAAGCACAATTAAATACAGTATCTGAATACATCCTATTAAAGCCAAGTAACAATTTATACAAGAATATACAGTCATTACTTCCATAATCAAAATAGTAGCTTAACAATCCTGTATGTTTAGGAGAACTCATCTATTCTTTGTTCCTACCTTTTCATCCACAGGACTGCTCGCAGAATTTCATAATGAAACTCTTTTACTTACGTGACAAATTTCTTTTATATCATTCACAAAGAAGTCAGATTTCTTCCTTGATTTTTAACAAGAAAAATCTTCAATACAAAACAAAAGCTTGAACGTAAGAACTTTTTTCACTTTGAAAATCCCTCACAATACCTCCTCTAAAAGATGAGCATAAAAAGGTGGACTGCACAATCCACATGTTTTCATTTACAATCTTCATTACTTTCCATGTATTCTAAGGCAGATCGACCACCACATTTAACCTTCCTTTTAACTGCCCTGAAAAGACTAGCCTACTCTAAAACTGTCAAAACTATGTACAATATTGTGAGGACAACCGAGAGAAACTTGTATATACTTACAAACTTCCTCTTCTTGGAAGGCTCAACTCCTTCTGCAACAGAAAAAAGTTACAGTGTATTAGGAATAAAATATTTTAATTGGAAGTGGCCTTTTGAAGTACTGTAATCCTCTCACCCCACCAGAAGCAGAGAGACACAAGAGGTGTATTGGGACAACAATAAAAGATTATACAGATTTTATATATATACCACGTTCCATTCTTATCTGAAATATTAGCATTAGCAATTGGAAAAGTACAGGTATTTTGTAGCAGCAATATTAAAATATTTCAAGCAATAGACGGATCTTAAAGAAAAGTCTTACACAGTCAGTTATGATGCACTGGTAACACTACTAAAATTTGCCAGAGTCAGCAACAATGATATACCAAGTTCTTTCCAACATCGATCATTAGCAAAAGTTGTTAACAAGAGTATCACAAGCTAAATATGAAGTACATACAGTTTGGTCTGCTATAAATAACTATAATTTATTACAATCTTCTTCAAAGTACTAGTATAACAACACTATTCTTAAAGATTTCCAGAACTTCTCCTTACAACTGTTAACTACTAACTACTTTTGATGGGACTGGCAAGATACCCCATTATCAAATGGAAATTGCAAACATTTTACTATTATTTTAGCATAGAAGAAAGCCAAAAGATCCATAAAGTTTTGCCCATCAGAAACAAGAAAAAATAGATATACCCACAAGTAGTTTATCTTCTGTTTTACAAATCACAGAACAGGTGAGGCTAGAAGGGATCTCTGGAAATCCAACCTTCTCACAGCCAAGGCCAATTGCAACAGGTTGCTCAAAACTACATCCAGTTGGGATTTGAACATCTTCAAAGATGGCTATACCACAACCTCTCCAAGCAATCTGCTGCAGTGTTCAACCACCCTATTTTTTTTTTCTTTTTTTATTTCTCACATGAACTTATATTCTGAATGCTAATTACCTACGCCTTCTTTGCGATCACGCCCAGCAGGGGATATCAAGTGCATTCAAACAAAGAGACAACTTTACTGACAGAGAGGATACACAGTCAAGATGCATGTCAAGTTGTGAAGCATCGTGAAAGAACGAGGTTGCATATGAGAATGCATATCAAGTTATGCGGATGGATGCATTTATTAATTTAATTGCATCTTTAAAGTTTATTCACAATAACCTCACAAAAGGCTGTTTTAAAGTATGTAACAGAACTCAGTTTCCATTCTATAAGTTATCAAAGGGAATAACTGCAAAATTCTCTTTCAAAAGTAAATATGTCTATGCATTCTGTGCATGTGTGCACACACATTTATTTCACACAGCAAAGAATGTAAAGTTATATGTATTGACCAGAAAACACATACAAAAATACAATCGAATGGACAAAAATAGTTCAGTCAGGCACTCCAGAAAAGGCCATAAGGGAATGAATAATTATGTATTCTTTAGGGAGCTTTGAATGGTGTGCAGTAAATAAAGCCTGGGCTGCTAACTGAATGATAAGGACTAAAATATCAAGGAGCTGCTCAATTCCTGAGCACCGCCCATCCTGTTCACTGAATGAGGCAGGAAAAAATAGTGTGAAACAATGCAATTAGAGATCATAATGCAAAGGCACAGGAGAGCAGAATTAGGAGCCTTGGTAACAAATTCTGGCCCTTCCTAGGAAGTTCCAGCCACTGTTCAGAATTTGCATTTTCAAACAACATCTTCTAGCATAATATGTGCTTCCATATAAAAGAACAGTTACACCTGCATACAATATTGCATTATGAAGCTAATTCCCCTAAATTGAAAACGTCACACTCGTCATGAACAAAATGTAACTGCAAGTTAGAACTCACGTACTTCCCTTTATATTTTTTCTTTAATATTTACAATGTCATTGTGTTCTATTTCTAACACAAAATTTTAATTGCAATAGTAGGCACTGTAATACTGCAAAAGAAAACACTTGTAGAAAATCTGCCAAAATGTACCAGGAAGAATCATCCATGGGTTTGATTTGCAACACATACTTTAAGCCTGTTGCCTGTGAATCAGATTTTTTTTTTGTTTTGTTCAATCAGAGTGTTTTGGTTGTAGTTTATCATTATAACAGCACAGCAAATTAAAGACAGCACCTTCTGTAGACAACTGAAGTCCCATTAATCTCCTGGCGCATTCTCATGTACAACATCCTGAGGCACTACTTTTGCCTACAGAATAAGGTTCTAAAAGAATAATGACTCACTAATAAAGATGTTAAAAAATGCCAAGACTGCCCCATATAAAGTAAAAAATAAAGTAAAACCTACGTATGTAATTCATACAGGATGATTTAGAAAACACTGCACTTCTAAGGTTGGATTTTAAAACAATACACATATAAACATATGAAGGACTGAAATAAAACAAATATCCTTTCTGGATAATATTTCTATTCTCATTTTTCCTCTATATCATAGTAAAGATATTAAAATGAAAGGTCACTTCTCTCATGCTTCTCCAGCTGGCGTATCTCCTAGGAGAAAAAGAAATAATCTGAAATGTAGTAAACAGAAGCTTGTTTTCTGTCTCAGATCAGGCTGAATTATTACAGCTACCACAAGATTTTTTTAGTTTCACTTAGGACTCACCTGCCTCAAAGATTTTTTTTTCCTGAGGGAAATAATAGATTATCAGCTGTGTCAGTACAGGCTTTCTCACTCCAGACAAGCCTCACCAATGTGATACTAGCTTTGTAATAGTACAACACAGCTCCACAACTGCATCTACACAAAACAGGTGGGAAAAGCATAAACACTCTCTACATGGGGCTAGCCCACAGCTTAGATTAGTAATTTATTTCCTAGGTACATAAACACAATCCATACTAAAAGGCTAAAGATGCCACTTTTACCCTGTCTCCCAGCTGTTTTACTTACAGCCACTGAAAACACAGATGAATGATACCACATCAAAAAATCACTGAGTTCTAAAAGCTTGCAACACTTCAGATCAGATCTCAGTTAAACTCCGAATGACCTGAAACAACTTCAGAGAAGTTTTCTGGAATTGCAGTGTTTCCCTTCTGAAAGCCACAAAAGACCTGTCTGTCCTAGTTCCACTGCTCAGCATCCAACACAATGCAGACTGCCAAAGGTAAAATTTAGCAGGGTCAGGACCTTCAGATCACACACCTAGCAAGCAAGCAAGCACCTGGAGCATTAAAGAGAGATAAAGATACCTTTGCTACCACTCAGCATGGCTCTCAGTCACCAGCTCTGCCCCAGAGGACAACAACATGTGCTTTCGCCCTTGTCCTGTGTGGAATCCTCCTCTGGCCAAAGTTTCCAGGACTGTTCCATTCTATCACAGTAACTAAAAACAGACTTAATGGACCAGAGACTCTTGCCTTTAAGGCCCTATGTGTTTCAATAACTATTGTCACAAAACATAATAAACCTTGCCTCACATTTAAGAGATTTGTGCAAGCCATGCCAAATTCCTGTGATGTTGCATTAAGAACCACATGTACTGAATTTAATTGTAGCTACATTAATCAGTTCAAACTCTACTCATTTTACTATCAATAATATGGTTTTACAAGCACAAATGCTTTTTGATTGTTTCAGTAATTCTGATCCTTCCTCTGGTCCTACACACCTATAAAACACCTCAGTATGGACATGTTCAATATTTGCACCAGAGTGCACATATTCAGTTACATAAAAAAACCCACACTAACCAAATAAAGCACAGTGAACTTTATTCTGGGTCAAAGCCTTCACCCCACTAACTAGACATATGGTTTAAGTAATAAAACTATATAAATAGATTTAAACAACAGAGGTGACTTAGAAAATAACTTAATCTCATTTTTTGTAAAGATTACCAGCGAATTACAGAAAATTTAAAATACTGAATTTTGTCGTCTACATAAGAAGAAAAGATGACATTAACTTACTGCTTGTTACGAGATTCAATTTTAAAGAATCAATAAAAACCTGATACATTCATAAACTACTAAAGACACAGCTAATGTTGGCAACAGAGGTTCATTTTATAATCACAGTAAATCTGCTTCACCTTCCAACAACTGCAATGTTCTTTCAGAGTTTCCAGCTGTCCATAAAATAGTCTTGAAAAATGCATCTTTTCAAGACAAATTTCAGTAATGTGTTCCTGAGCTGGGGAGGTATTAGGTATGACGAGAGTAATATAAGGCTTTTTTTGGTTTTAACACTTTTGCTCTAGCCATCCATCATAAACTGTAAGCATCTAAAGGCTTTCTGGTAATGTGTTAGATCTTAAGAATAGGTTAATGTTGTAACATTAACACTGTCATTAATAACGGTAGGAAAAAAAAATCAGCAATGGCACACAATTCACTTTCTTATCATCATCACTGAAGCAAAAGTTACTGCTTTGAGGGATGAATTTGATGGATTTCTTCTTAAGCAATTACTATGTTTTTGCTAAGATAAGATGGGTGATGACAGCAGATCATGCATTTGGATGTGGGAATAAGAAAAACATTGCAAGAAACAAAGAAAAGGATTGTTTTGATTTATCAGAGAAACGGGTTACACTGTGCAAGAGCTTTCTACAAGCTAATCTTGACCACTTTTTAAGATTAATATATCAAGTCATTATAAATACCTTCTAAGCAAGGTAGTGACAGGTTATGCTTTTTATTTTATTGCTTCCAACTTTGCCAACATTCGTTTCTTCAGAATCACAGAGCAGTGAGCTCTTTGTGGAGACAGATCAACCACTTCAAATGCCAGGTGTGTCTCACACCAAATGTACCTCTCCTGCTCTATGTTTGCTGCCCTGCCAAAGCTGTCTTTTGTTCTTATGACAACTTACAGTGTTTCCTGGTTCTGCCTCAAAATGGTTTTATATTGATACCAGAGTCGAATTTTAGGAGTGTCTATTGACCCTAAAAATGGGTCAATAGCTAATTTTCAATGCTAAGGCATTAGCTAATTTTCAAAAAGATGCAGAAAGATACTGAGTTCTTTCTAAGTCAAGGTGTCCTTACTCAGATCTGATTTCTCTCAAAATAGGTGTAACTATAAAACTGTTCTCCCTTTCAGATGACTCAAGTGAGTTCATGTTTACACCACCTCCTTCTCAGCAATCTGCATTCTAGTCTTGTGCAAGTTGCAATTCTATATCCCCTTTACTCGGGAAAACTGCACCAATACCTTCTTCACTTGGCAACATAAGTCAATGCGTTATGGTAAAGTCTGATCTTCTGCCTTTCATCTAAAGGCTTCCTCATTCTTTCCCTCATTCAGATGCAGCTACCAGTATACTTGGGTTTTTGCTTGCTTGGTGTGTACCTCACCAATTAAATCAAAGGTCATCTCTTCACAAGCATTTTCATGAACAAAGATTGACAATTTTACACTGGCAAATGCCAGAACGTCATTACCACTAGTCAAGGAACATTTCACTCCTCAATTAAATTTCCACAGATTTTAATAGAGATATATTGTAGAAGTGAAGAGGCACTTAAGCTCACATTTAGCCAGACACAGCCACATTGAAATTGTGTGGGATCTGCTGCTTCAGCTGGATCCCTACAAATCTATGGGGCCCAATGGGATTCATCCCAGAATCGTCAAAGAGCTGCTGATGCCATCACAAAACCTCTCTTAATTGTTTTTGAGTGGTCTTGCGAATCCAGACAGGTCCCAGCTGACTGGAAGCTGGTGAACATTGTCACACGTTTCAAGAAGGGTAAGAAGGACAACCCTGGAGACTACAGGTCTGTCAGTCTCACTTCAGGATGGGGTAAACTTATGGAGAAGATTATTCTGGGAAGTACTGAAAACACCTGAAAGACAATGCTGTCATTGGTCACAGCCAGCACTGCTTCATGAGAGGAAGGTCCTGCTTATCAAACCTGAGTTCCTTTTATGACAAAGTAACCCACCTCTATGATCAAAGGAAGCCAGTTGAGGTAATCTTTTTTGATTTCCCTAAAGTTTTCAATACTGTCTCTCACAGGATCCTTCTGGACTAAATGTCCAGCAGAGCTGGATAAACACATCATGTGGTGGGTGAAGCAATTGGCTCACAAGTCGAGCAGAGAGGGTAATAGTGAATGGAGTGACATCAGACTGGTGACCTGTCACCAGTGGGTTCCACAGGGCTCCATCCTGGGCCCTGTGCTCTTCGATATCTTCACAGATGACTTGGACACAGGACTGGAAGGGATACTCAACAAGTTTGCAGGTGACACAAAGCTGGGAGGAGCTGTTGAGTCCCTGGAAGGCAGGGAGGTCCTGCAGAGAGACCTGGGCAAATGAGAGGACTGGGCAATCACCAACCATAGGGAGTTCTGCAAGGGGAAGTGCTGGATTCTGCACTTGGGATGGGGCAACCCTGGATGTACAGACAGACTGGGGAATGAGATACTGGAGAGCAGTGCCATGGAAAGGGCCCTGGGGGTCCTGGTCAATGGCAAGTTGAATGTGAGTCAGCAGTGCCCTGGCAGCCAGGAGGGCCAACCCTGTCCTGGGGGGCATCAGGGAAAGCATCCCCAGGCAGGCAAGGGAGGGGATTGTCCTGCCCTGCTCTGCACTGGGGTGGCCTCACCTTGAATATTGTGGGCAGTTATGGGCTCTGCAGTATAAGAAAGATATTAAGCTGTTAGAGTGTCCAAAGGAGGGCAACAAAAATGGTGAAGGGCCTTGAGGGGAAGCTGTGTGAGGAGTGGCTGAGGTCATTTGGTCTGTTCAGTCTAGGGAAGAAGAGACCATGGGGAGATCTCATTGCAGTTACAACTTCCTCTTGAGGGGAAGAGGAGGGCCAGGAACTGATCTCTTCTCTATGGTGACCAGTGACAGGACCCAAGGGAATGGCCTGAAGTTGTGTCAGGGAAGTTCAGGTTGGATATTCGAGAGAAGTTCTTCCCCCAGAGGGTGGTTGGGCACTGAAATAGGTTCTCCAGGCAGTGGTCACAGCACCAAGCCTGGCAGAGTTCAAAAAGTCTTTGAACAATACTCTCAGGCACAGAGTGTGACTCTTGGAGCTGTCCTGTGCAGGACTAAGGGTTGGACTCGATGACCCTTGTGGGTTCCTTCCAACTTGGCATATTCTGTGTTTCTGTGATTTTGTCCAATTCTATATTGGACAAATTCTATGCAATTCATTTTTACCTCTTCAGTTCATTTCTCCTGCTTTTGTTACAAGGCACTGCTGACAGTGTCCTTCAAAGGGGATACATATCTTTGCATCAGTTCTATGTGTTTGAGATATGATGCAAAAGGAATATCTAGGTGCCTACTTAAAGCCAGGTATTATCAATTAAAGTCCAAATTAACCTAATCAAAAAAATTGCAAAACTGGCTACATATGTAAACCATACAATATAAACTATCACTTCATCATGTATATAAACAATTTAAAGAATCTCTTTTCATATAGATTAACCAGATACAATATTAAGAATTATAATGGACTAGATTTACTAAGTAAACAGCAGTTAAGAGTTTTGGTTTGCCTAGTATTCTTCTAGAAATTCTCATATAGCAATAAGAACATTGATCTCTGTGAAAGGTGAAACATTTCAGAATGATTCCATGCATTAACAAACAGTGAGGATTTTCCTATCAACTACACTATAGTCCGAAGTCTCTCCAGTTGTGAAATTGGTAGTAACATTTGGCAATCAAAAGAACTTGCTCAGAAAAATTATGTTGTTTAAAAGATGCAAATAACACTCCCAACTAAATTTTGATATAAATTAACATAAATCAAAGAACAACAACTACACCAGGTTGCATAGGTTGTAATTAGCTTGCTTGCTTGTTTGTTTTACCGTAGATGAAATACTACAGAGATAGTAGCAAAAATGCAAAAAGAGAGGATACAGGAGTCAGTTACTCGAATAAGTTTTGAATATCATCTTTTGATCCTGGAAATAGAATACATAATAATCAAACTGACTTGGCCAGGGTGGGGGAGGGGAGGAGTTTATTTATTCCACAGAATAAATAAATCAAAAGTGGTACAAACATACCATTTATGGGAATAACATTCATCAACACAGAAAATGAGGGGGAAAGACAAGTTTTTTTTTAAAAGCAATGCTTATTGGCATGCCTAGCTTAGCCCAACTGAATCCATAAATACTCAGTTTCACAGATGTACAAAATCATCACAAAAAAGTAACTCCGAACACTGTATGAGTAACCTACTGCTCAAATGAGAAACAGGAATGCAGTTAAGAATTATTCAAACTATGCATAATAACATTATCTCTGCTACATCTCATGTTCTCAGCCAAAAGCAGCAGTGGTAGAACACATTAACTCCACTTCCTTACCACAATAATGTAGCATAGGTTATTTGGAGAGTAGCTACTGTAATTACTAAAAGGCAAAAATTCCCTTTTAGTGAGAAGCACAAATCCTTCTGAAAGAGAACAATTTGACTGTTGCTGACATTAGCTCAGAAAATCTTTGCATTATAGTGGTGTGATATTCTTTCAAATATTTTGAAGTAAAATATAGCAGAAAAATATTAGAGGTTTTGATTGTTGCCCACCAGATTGCAGTCTTAGCTCAACTATTAAAAAATCAATAACCGTGTTTCTTTAAAAAAAAAGTGTGAAAATTCTGAATGAACTCTCTACCTAAAAGTATACAGAATCATTTCATCTAACAGAGAGTTAGAAAATCCATGCTTCACTCTGACCTGCTGTAGTACAGTTTATTTCACCCCCTGGCAAAGTATCACATCACCACCTGACTAATGCAGAAAATGTACAGACTGCTAAGTGTTTGAAATACCAACACTCAACAGATTCCAGCTGCCAAGTTCACATGAATACTCCTATCATTAGATTTAAAGGTGTTATCATATATTAAGTGAAAACGAGAAGGAAAAAAAAAAATCACACAAGACACAAATGACAGCTGTTTGTACAATTGTTCATCTCAACAAATATATACAATTATACAGTTAACCAGAACTAGAAAACCCTGAATCCATTTTGACTAAAACCAGGAATTTCTGTAAGTTCTGTCTGAATCTCTAGGATTTTTCATCAAACAGAAAGCAGTGGTTTTTATATGGGCATACCCACAAAAGGTTTTGCCTACTATTAAGCAAAAGAAAAAAGCACCACCATAGCACACAGTGGCCAGTGTTGACACTTCTTGACATTATAGTTGCTGGAGACCATTATGCTCACACGAATCTAGATGCCTTCCTTTTCCCAGCTGCAGATCATGTTTTGTACTACACAATTCTGCTGCTGAACTTTGTTGAAATCAGTAACTAGAAGATAAAACGATAAGCTTTGCCTTCGGCATGAAAGAGACTTGCCTACACTTAGGCTTTAATTGCAACCGGTTTTGTTAGTCATTTTGTATAGAACAGAAGGGGCTAAAAAAGTCCAAATGCATTTATTCTCATTACCACTTGCCAGATACAGGCCTTGCTCTACCTTAACGTATTCACAATCATCAGCTGGAAGAGATCAGGTAAGCTGAAAGGGAAAAGTTCACTGGAATTAAATTTTAAGCTATGTTACTCAGGGGAACTGAGTCACAGGGTCTGGTCAAAGCAGTACTGTGCCCATAGTGATCACTCTCAGTCCCACAGAACTGAGCTGTCCAGCTGCTCTTCACATGCAAGGGGAAGACTTGTGTAAATCCAGGAACAAAGGACACTCACTTTTTCACCCAGAAAAATCACATGGGACAGCAGTGACAAAACACTACCTTTTTGCTTTCAACAGACAACAGAAATACCTCTTTTGCACAAATTTGCTCCATTAATGATGGCAGATCTTCTGCCCCTTATGTAATTAAAGGTCTCAAAATTAGAGATTTTACTTTATATTGGCATTTTAATCAGTATTTATAAATTCACATGTGATTGGTTCAGCTGATCCCACAAAGCTTACTGGTAGGTACTCCACTGATGTGAAAGAAAGGTTCGAGTTCTAGAGCAAGAGTTACACTGGGAAAATTGAGACTGCCTGCAGACCAGCTAAATATTAACCTCATTTGTGAAAACAGCTTAGTCAAAATGCATACTTCATTTTTTCCCTTCAAAACTCTGGTCACACATTGCTTTCAACATTTGATTTCAGCTTATTCAATTCCAGCTGAAGCTTGATTTCCTACAGGGCTTTAAATGCCCTGAAAAATTTGAAGATCCCCACTAGTGTCTGCCTCTCACAAAGGAGAGCCCATTGCAGCTTAGAAAGCCCCACTCTCATAATATTTTGTCTCTGCTGTTCATGGGCCTTCTCACATTTCCTACCTTGCTCCTGTTTGTTTGCCATATTTGCTGCTGAACCGCAAAAGGCTACTGTCAATGCTCCTCTTCCTATATGGAAGGCAAGAGGGGACTCCCACCATGAGCTGTTTCACAAATGTTCAATTACTAGTCAGCACACACTCCAAAGCAAGAAAAATTGATTTCAACCTCTCCAAAAATAATATGGCAGAAATCCCATGATCCCTATTGATATTACACTGCTCTCCCTGCTGATGTTATCCAGGTTCTCTAATTAGCTGCAATCTCCATTTTGAGTATCCACTGCAGGAACACAATAAAAAAAAAAAAGGTGAGTTTTATTTTGGAGATTTCAATGCTCATTTTAAGCATTCCTTTCCTTAACAGAAAGGGAACATAAACCAAGCATTATCAGTCTGCTATTTTTATTTTCATCTGAAAGCCTCAGAAGTGTGCATTAACATACATATCTGCTGTATCAATCACTGATCTAAAATCTCTGATGCAGGCAGAAAGTTGATGTCTAGCAAAAACCACCTTGAGGCACAACCCCTGCTTCTTAATATTGACAATTTCACTGGAATAATCCTTGGTAAAACAATACAAATTACTAGTACAGTGCTGGACCACTGTGTATAAGAATTTCTGAACTCTTGACGTAAAGCACTGTTTCAGCCTAGACAAGGTTTTCAGCTAAAAACCGCAGTAGACAGACAATCCTTCTTACATACAAAAAGCAAACATGTAACTGTGATAAATCCTTTTCCATATTTTATATCATTACCTGATCTCTTGTATGTTAGCAATAAAGTCAGGTATATTTTATAGTTTTTGTTTGGACTACTAACACACTAGATAAATTAAGATTAGAACTCAGATAATATTTTGATTTATTGCTATTTTATAGCCAGTTCTATCTTCTTCTTTGTCCAATATGGCAAAATGATTGTTCCAAGTGAAATTACAGTAAATCGTATCAGCAACTGCATTACGTTTTGCAAGCATTACAGTTCTTAAATTCCCTTTTAGCTTTGAGTGATAATCCTATTTATACCAGCTTAATAAGGTCTAACAGGATAAGTGAAGGTTACTTGAATTTACACCTCTATCTAGTATGTTTGTCTTGCAAGTTTCTGTCATGAAATACCTGCTAATTAAAGGGAAGAACTTTCCAACGGTACAGAGATTTCTTGTGTGTCTAGTCTCAAAGACCTTCACAAAATAAATAAAAAAATTAAAAAATATATAAAAGGATAAAACATATACATTCAGATTTTTATCTAAACAACATGAAACAAAAGTAAAAGAGAGCCAACCACAGTTTCTTCTCTATGCTTCCCATTTTTAAGTCAGCAGGGTACAAGCTAACCTTAAACTGCACCTGCAACAGGGAATAGTATAAAAAAAATCCTACCAGTTCCTATGTTGATTTATATGATTAAACTGGCAGGCTAATCCATCACCTTTCACCTTTTCTGCAGTCACACTACCAAGATATTTGAGTCAAGGAAAGCGCCATTGTATTTTCCATGCTAGTTTCACTAGAAAAAATCACAGAATCACACCGTAGTCAGAGCTGGAAGGGACCTCTGGAGAACATCTAGTCCAACCCCTGTGTCGAGGCAGGGACACCTAGAGCAGGTTACACAGGAATGTGTTCAGATGGGTTTGGATGTCTCCAGACAGGAAGATTCAACAACCTCCCTGGGCAGCCAGTTCCAGTGCTCTGCCATGCTCAATGTAAAGAAATTCTTCCTCATATTGAGGTGAGACTTTTTGTGTCATTGTCCTGTGGCTGGGAAGCACTGAAAAGGGTGTGGCATCATCCTCTTGGCTCCTACCCTTGAGATATTTATAAGCAATAATGAGATCCCCTCTCAGCCATCTCTTCTCTAAACTGGCCTAGCTCCTGCAGCCTCTCCTCACAAGAGAGATGCTCCAGACCTGTATAACCTCTCTGGCCTTTGGCTGGACCATCTCCAGTAGGTCCTTGTCTTTCTTCTACTGAGGAACCCAGAACTGGACACAGCACTCTGGATGCGGCCTCCCTAGGGCTGAGTAGGGGGAGAGAAACACCTCCCTCCACCGCTGGCCACGCTCNTTTTCTGCAGTCACACTACCAAGATATTTGAGTCAAGGAAAGCGCCATTGTATTTTCCATGCTAGTTTCACTAGAAAAAATCACAGAATCACACCGTAGTCAGAGCTGGAAGGGACCTCTGGAGAACATCTAGTCCAACCCCTGTGTCGAGGCAGGGACACCTAGAGCAGGTTACACAGGAATGTGTTCAGATGGGTTTGGATGTCTCCAGACAGGAAGATTCAACAACCTCCCTGGGCAGCCAGTTCCAGTGCTCTGCCATGCTCAATGTAAAGAAATTCTTCCTCATATTGAGGTGAGACTTTTTGTGTCATTGTCCTGTGGCTGGGAAGCACTGAAAAGGGTGTGGCATCATCCTCTTGGCTCCTACCCTTGAGATATTTATAAGCAATAATGAGATCCCCTCTCAGCCATCTCTTCTCTAAACTGGCCTAGCTCCTGCAGCCTCTCCTCACAAGAGAGATGCTCCAGACCTGTATAACCTCTCTGGCCTTTGGCTGGACCATCTCCAGTAGGTCCTTGTCTTTCTTCTACTGAGGAACCCAGAACTGGACACAGCACTCTGGATGCGGCCTCCCTAGGGCTGAGTAGGGGGAGAGAAACACCTCCCTCCACCGCTGGCCACGCTCTTCCCGATGCACCCCAGGACACCACTGGCCCTCTGGGCCACAAGGGCACATTGATGGCTCATACCACCACAAGGGGCCATTCTTCCACCCAACATGGGGGTGTTCAAGGGAGGGTTTTGCCATGAGTTGGAGCTGCTCTGTGAGTCCCAGATGCTGCAGAAGCAGCTCCATCAGTCGCAGCTGCCACCAGAGTTACCACTTTGCTCCCAGAAGACCCAGGATAACAGTTCCCTGACCTGTTCCAGGGCTCTGTCAGGTCCTAGAAGGTTTTGCCTTGTTCCTGTTTTCCACTGGTTTCAGGCTGGGGGGCAGGCCTCTCAGCCAGCTTGTCTTGGCCTGGGGAAACCACTGGGCTGTGGCCATTTTTTGTCTCAGTTTTGCCTTGGGGACTGGGGAGCTAGCAAACCATTCCTGCCTTTTTTGGTTGAACCTGTGTCTTTGTAGTTACTGCTACTTCCTTTACTAAATTGTTATTTTTTTATTTACATGTCTTCATATTGTCCCTTCATTATTGGAGGAAGCTGGGAGAGGTTGAAACAAAAAAAGGGGGGGGGAATGGTATTTTAGAATTCCATTTCTCCTGTTGTTTCCAAAACCAACACACTGGAATCTTTCTGATGAGTCATTGGCTCCCACTGAGTCTCTTATCACCTGGCTGGTGCCACAGGCTCCCGTGTACTTTGTAATGCAAGGGATCAGTGCCAGTTCACAGCATCTTGCCTCAGGCGCCCATGACCTCAAGCTCAATCTGCAGGTCCACACTGAGACAAATGGGTAAAAGGCAATTCCTGCAGGGGAAGATTGCAGCCACTGACTCATGGACCATGGAATCAAGCAACTCACCAATTCAAAAGAAGAGAAACACTGAATATACATACTAACTAAGTAGCATGACACACGAGAGAATCATTCAATCAACATAAGGTAAAATGCTAATTAATAAGAGAAATAGGGAACTTGTAAAGTACAAAGATTAGGGTCTACAGAACCATTGTACTGTCTACTCTTCTATATGGGTCTGAATCATGGGTCATCTACCACCACCACCTGCGACTCCTTGAGCGCTTCTATCAGCGCTGCCTCTGTACAATCCTAAACATACACTGGTCTG
>WBMV01003817.1:18723-38385 GCA_013396655.1 Campylorhamphus procurvoides | reverse complement strand
GGAGAAAAGACAACGCAGGAAGAACCATGCCTCACCAGTAGTGCCAATGGAGACTTTTCACTATGCTTTTTGCAACCAGTCTTGCCTATCTTGCATTGGGCTTTTTAGCCATCAGCTCGCTTGCAGCAAGTGTGGGTAGAGCCCTTCCCAAATCTTCGTTTGCAAAGCCTGGCCATGATGAGGCAACTTGTAGCCAATGAATCATGACTTTTTTGTTTGCTAAAATGCATAGTGTAAACTTTGGAGAATTGGTGTGCTAGCTTTGCAGATTTACCATCTAGCACCCATCTTTGCACAAACACAAAATAAAGATATCAGCTCAGTGTGTGAGACTGTCTGACTGCATACCAGCTGACAACACTTTTAGGGACAACAGTGTCACATTCAGTTGGCAGCCCATCACTAGGGTGTTCCCCAAGGCCCAATCCTGTTTAATATCTTACTGATCATCTAGATGAGGGGATCAAGTGTACCCTCAGCAAGTTCATAGACAGTACTAAGTTAGGTAGGAGTGTCGATCTGCTGGAGGGTAGGAGGAGTCTGCAGAGGGATCTGGACCAGCTGGATTAATAGGCCAAGCCACTTGTATGAGGTTCAACAAGACCAAGGGCTGGATCATGCTCTTGGGGCACAACAACAAGAGGCAGCACTGCAGGCTAGGGAAAGAGTGGTTGAAAAACTGCCCAGGGGAAAAGGACCTGGTGGTGCTCATCAACAGCAGTTGAACATGAGCCAGCAGTGCCCACGTGGCCAAGAAGGTCAACAGCATCCTTGCNAATAATTTCTTCATGGAAAGGGTTCCTAACCACTGATTTATAATCCAGGGATGCAGCAGAGTCACCATGCCTGGAGTNGACCAGCTGGATTAATAGGCCAAGCCACTTGTATGAGGTTCAACAAGACCAAGGGCTGGATCATGCTCTTGGGGCACAACAACAAGAGGCAGCACTACAGGCTAGGGAAAGAGTGGTTGAAAAACTGCCCAGGGGAAAAGGACCTGGTGGTGCTCATCAACAGCAGTTGAACATGAGCCAGCAGTGCCCACGTGGCCAAGAAGGTCAACAGCATCCTTGCTTTGATCAAAAATAGATACCTGGCCNGTTGGACATCAAAAATAATTTCTTCATGGAAAGGGTTCCTAACCACTGATTTATAATCCAGGGATGCAGCAGAGTCACCATGCCTGGAGTGTTCAGAAAATGACTGGATGTGGCACTAGTCGGCAAGGTGGTGATCAGTCAAAGGTCAGACCTAATGATCTTAGAGGTCTTTTCCAAATTGAACGATTCTGTGAACAAAATAGTTCTTGGGGGGGAAGTCCAACTGTCTTTTTGATGACATAGATCTTCCCTCAGGATGGCTGAAATGCCTCCAAATACAGGTGTGGTCCAACACTATCCCCATCCCAGTTCTTGGTAAATATTTCAAATTCTGGTTCACAACTTGTTCCCACTCCACCCTTTATTTTTTTGTCCCCAATATGCAGACATCCCACATCTAAATAAGGATTACCTTCTCCAATTTAACCATGTCTGAAGACTGACTTTGCAGTTCTGTAATATTCTTTTGCATACATACTAGCATTTATGCTGGCCAAACTATTTATAGTAGTCATTTCTGCCACAGCTATTTCTATTTTTAATCAATTGGGAAGCATGTAAGCACCACTGTGATGAAGATCACACATCTGAAGTAACAGCTGAAAATACCTAATTATAAACTTGGTGTTGCCTTCTACAGAACTAAATTATTTGTAAGGAGAAGAGAGAGTACTATGCACTTTTTTCCCTGATTTGGGGTAGAAAGTTCTAAAACCTATCTCCTGCAATGAATATTACACTACTAACAGACTTGACTTGCTCAGGGGATTAATTTTATAAGGAAGACAATCTTAACTTGCTAGGGAGGATCCATGTGTAATACCTGACTGCAAACGATCTTCTGCTTCTATTTATACATCTGCCAGACTCTCTAACCTTTGGCAAAAATAACATTCTCGCAATCAATTGGCCATCAAATCAACCTTCTGTCAGCTGTTGCCCAAGAGGAGTGCTAGGGAATAGTGCTTCATCCTATGCATTCCTCTGCTTACTGGATGATTTCTTTTTTATATGAGCAGATTCTGCGATGAACAACTTACTCTAATATCCTACTCTTGCCATAGACACTTTGATTTGTGTTGATTTTATGGTGAAAAGCAGCAAAAATCTAAGAATCTAAAATAAAATTAAGGTGGAGCCTGTCAAGATACACAATAGCATCTGATCCATCTAACCATTTATTATAAATAGCCGTAAGTAACTCATTATTTTTAACGAAACTTCTCCTGTATTTAAGACTTCAGTCTAGGTTTAGCAGGTGGAGACATGGTTTTCAACAGCAAACTATTTCTTTACAATCATGAGTCACTGAGGTAGACAGAAGAAAACAGTTCCAGAAAACTTTTATAAGCTTAAGAAATACAGTGCGTGACTACTGTAAATTCAGATATTACTTCATGAGCAAGAAAGTCTGGGGTTTTGTTTGGGTTTTTCTTAAATTGCTGCAGAAATTGTTCAATATGAGTTTAGGAAAGATACTTTCCTCTGTCAATAATTGATAACGTATTCACAAAAGAATGCATGTAAAAGCAAACAAACTCTATCTTCGACAAAATGTCCTCTCTCTTCACAACCAGTCAGGAGTTTGTTTATTTCATCTGTCAGGTTTTTTTCATTCTATCTGTTTTCCCAAGCTAACAAAATTCTAAGTAATTTTTGTAATTGTTAGACAGCTGTTCCTAATCTGTACCAGCAGTCTAAGTAGAATACAGCTTTATTCTTATTATGCATTGCAATACAAAAAGAGTTTGAAAATAGTCTGAATACTTTGCTTTTTAAATCCTTCTCAATCTCCATGCTTCCCACTCAAGTTGATTTTTATGCAACTGTTAACTTTCACTGCTTTAAAACATGCATGTTTTATGTTGTCTTTCAGATCATTACTCCTGGAGCACTTCCTTCAACTTTGTCTACCTGTGTCCACATTTGTTACCCACTGAGAAGTTCCAGCAAACAGAATACCTAGAAACGCTTTAAATTATATTTCTGTTTGAAGGCAGCACCAACTAATATAATATATACAGCAAAAGCTATGTAGAGACTATATCTATATTGTTTCCAGGTATATCTGAGAACAAATCCTGCTCTGTGGGTCAAGCATACAAGTTAGAATCCACAGCTACATCAGTCGACAAGGGAAGGGATACAAATATCATTTATCTGCACTTCTATAAGGCCTTTGATGCAGTTCCCCACAACATCTTTATCTCTAAATTGGAGATGTATTCAGTGAGTGGACTGTTAGGTGGATAAGGAATTGGTCGGACAGTCTCTACAGCCAGAGAGTAGTGGACAATGGCTCAGTCTGGATGGACAGTGACAAGTGGTGTCTCTCAGAGGTCCTTAATGGGACCAGTGTAATTTAATGTCTTCATTAATGACAACAGACAAAGGGATTGAGAGCAACCTCAGAAAATCTGCAAGCTGAGTGATCCAGTTAAAACACCTGAAGGACTGGATGCCATTCAGAGGGACCTGCACAGGCTTGAGAAAGGGGCACACTGGAATCTCATGAGGTTTAATAAGACCAAGTGCAAAGTGTTAAATTTGGGTCCGAGCAGCCCTGGTATCAGTCCAGGCCAGGGATGAACAGATCAAGAGCAGCCCTGCTGAGAAGGACTTTGGGGTGCTGGTGGATGAGAAGTTGGGCATGACCCAGCAATGTGCACTCCCAGCCCAGAAAGCCACTTGTGTCCTGGGCTGCATCAAAAGCAGCATGGCCAGCAGGGCCCCTTTACTCTACTCTGGTGAGACCCCCACCTGGAGTGCTGCATCCAGCTCTGGGGTTCTCAGCACAGGAAGGACATGGACCTGTGGAGCAAGTCCAGAGGAAGGCTACCAAGATGATTAGAGGCATAGAGCACCTTTCCTTATGAGGAAAGACTGAGAGAAATGGGATTTTTCAGCCTGGAGAACAGAAGACTTCAGGGTGCCCTAATTGCAACTGTTCAGTACCTGAAGGGAGTCTACAAGAAATATGGAGAAAGTTTTTTACAAGGTGAGTAGTGAGAGAAAAAATGGCAATAGCTTCAAAGTGAAAGAGGACAGATTTAAATTAGACATTAGGAAAAAAATTCTTTCATATGAGGTTGGTAAGGCACTGGAACAGGTTGTCCAGAAAATCTGTGGATGCCACAGCCTTGGAAGTGTTCAAGGCCTGGCTAGATGGGGTTCTGAGCAATGAGACCTAGTGGAAGGCAGTCCCTGTCTACGGCAGGGGGATTGGAACTAGATGATCTTGAAAGTCCCTTCCAATCCAAACCATTTTATGATTCTGTAACTGTTTGAAGCCTAGCTTTCCCCGACTTGCACCAGATCCAACATGAGCTCACAGCTGGCCAAGTTCACAGCACCTTATCTTTACAACACTACTATCTTTTGCCAGGACAGGCCAAGATCCTCTTCCCTCAGAAAACATTAGTCTCCAGTAAGTCAATACAGCATGTCCCCTGCTGCTTTGGGTCACACGTATCACTGACCCAAAAAAGCATTTTATCTAGGTCCAGGACAAGCAGAAGGAGTGCTGAGATGCAAGTGAACCCCTATATCAGCTGACCATAGGTCAAGGATCTTCCAGGGAAGTTGTACCTCAGTGTCCTCTGAATCACTGAGCACAGCTGCTGCTTCTATGAGACATACTGCCTTGCTTCCAAGTCTCCCAAATACAATTGTTCTCCCATAACCATGAGGTTAGGAGGCAGATGCAGGAAACCCAGAACCAGGCATGCAGAATGAAACACCTGTACAAGCCCAGCAGGATGCCTTTGTAGGCACAAAACCACTATTCTTTTACAGGTTTGTGATGGTCTTCCCCCAGCCTTAAATAACATCCCTGACACAGGCAACAGTCCCGGCAAGCTGCACAGCCTGAGCTTCCATGACATCCTGCCACCTGGGCAAACAGCTGCTGCAAAGGAAGGCAAAAGGAATAAAAGGGATTCCACCAGCCTTTACAGTGCAAAGATACAACATACCATTTCAAAATAGCAAGTTCATTTGGTATTTTTGTTTGATTTTTTTTGTGTTTGGGGTTTTTTTTAAATGTTTCTCTATGTGTGTTTCGATTTTTTCCTAAACTAGGAAGAACTGAATCAACAAGCTTATAAGAAGGCATGTGAGCTCTGTTGATGACTATTTGCCATCCTTAGGCTAAAAGCAGCATGCAACGTACCTCTTGTTTTAGGATGACCACCACCATGACACTGGAATCTTCTGTATACCTCTGCCACAAGAAACAACTGGTAGCTCTTCCTGAGGCAATAAATGATTGCTACAAAACAAGCAGCTGGCGAAGTGCTGCCAGTCCTGCCTTTCTACAACTTTCTACTCTGTAATTACCTACACAGCTGACTCTCACCCCTCTCCTCCTAGTCTTGA
Organism: Campylorhamphus procurvoides; assembly: GCA_013396655.1. NCBI lineage: Eukaryota > Metazoa > Chordata > Aves > Passeriformes > Dendrocolaptidae > Campylorhamphus > Campylorhamphus procurvoides. The sequence continues at coordinate 32,908 of WBMV01003817.1, read as the reverse complement.
TCAGGAGAGCAACCTTAGTTCCCATAGCCCAAGAATGAATGATCAATGACCTGCAGGGCCCAGTGGTGGAAGGGGCTGCCAAAAGGGTACTGCAGGAGGTGTGTCTGCAGAGGTACATGGAGTATTGTAGCTTAAGTCTTTGGTAGGACTGTGAGACAAGCTGCACTGCTACTCCCTTTTGAGATGACTGGAGTTCCAACTTTCCCACACTTTTCTATAAGAAAGCTGTGGCCTTTCTTCACCAGAAAATGGATTTTTCTTTGCAAATGGATTCCTTCAAGCAGAGCACTGGTTAGGTTGTCACAGCAACTACTGGTAAGGGTGGTCATGCCATTCAACAGGAAAGACAGACTCTGATGACACTCCTACTGCCTTGCAGTAGTCTGCAGGTGACTGACAGAAAACAGCATTTCAGCAAGTGAAGGAGGAATACAAGGGAAAGATCCAGTTTATCTCTCAGAGGCTCTGTGCTACGAGCACTCCCCACTCTGCTTTCATAGCGATCTAAATGCCAAATACTGAGAATCTCACGCTGCCTGAAGTATACCCTTATAACACAGATTAGCCTGTGAAGAACACAGTGTGTCACCACTGCTTGTTACACAGTGCAGCCTGCTACACTTCCCCCTAGCCAAATCTGCTGAGGGCTACTCCTCCCACCAGTTTACAAGTATCTGTAGCAGCTGCTGCACAACAGATTTGTCTTCATTCCTTATCTTGAGACGTCTCAGTCCATGGAGTAGCAGTCCAATACAGTCCCAACAGTCCTAAGGAAAGGTATTGAACACAGCCTTCTCACTGCTCTCAAGTCCACTTCCAGGACCTGTCTGTCCCATGCATAGCAGCAAACTATGCCATCTTGTCCCATAATCACCAGCCAATACCCCTACTCCAAAACTTCTTCCTTAAGGGCAGCTATTGAGCTGCCAAGGCAAATTCCAGATCTTACATTCCATCAGCTGGGCCAGCCAGAGTGGGGTCTGATCACAGGTTAACATGACATTTCCCAGACCTGAGACCTAGAGAAGTATGAGACACAAGCTGCGCCAGGGGAAGTTTAGACTGAGTATAAGGAAAAATTTCCTCACTGAAAGGGTGGTCAGGCATTGGAACAAGCAGCCTAGGGAAGTGGTAGATTCACCATCTCTGGAAGTGTTCAAGAGGCATGTAGATGTGGCACCTGGGGACATGGTTTAGTGGTGAACATGGCAGTGTTGAGTTAACAGTTTGACTTGATGATCTTTGAGGTCTTTTCCAAATTCAATAATTCTATGATTCCATGAGCCCAAAGCACATAATCCAAGCCATGCACAGAAAAAGGGAAAGGCATACAGGAAGGAGCAGGAGCCATGAAGAAAATAACACTTTGAGTTACCTCAACTGGACCAGGGATGTACTGTCCTTTCACCTGTAGTAGTTGATTTCAAGAATATAGCAAGGGTGGTAGGTGAGAAAAATAGGCATATATATCTAGGACACAAAGCATGGCACCTATTCTTCACTGAGAAATGTGTATCAGACAAGAAGGCAAGGGATGGCTGTCAGCACAGATGGGTACAGGTGCCTGTTAGTTTTATAGGCTTGTCATGTTGAAGTACCACCCACTCAATGAAATGTTATCCAAGAACAGACTCAGAAGACTACTGTTTCAGATTTTCACCACTCTCTTGCCTGGACAATGAGGGAAAAGATTATGCGGGTAACCTGAAGACCACTAAACTTGCCGTTTTTTTCTTCCATCCCATACTACTGGCAGTGAAGCAATGCTTCTTGTTTGCCTTCTTTCTCTTGCCTTCATATGTCTCTTCAGAGATATTTTAATCAAAATAGAACACTCAACCAGAGCTATGTTCCTACTACATGCTTATGAGTCTTTGCTAAGCAGATGGTCATTCTGAAGCTGCTGCCAACTGTAGGGAAAGAGGTGGAGTATGATGTGGTCTGTAGTAATAGCCCGCCTCTGGATGCTGGGCTGGTATCCAGCACTGTTGAGCTGCTAACTTACTTGCTCTCAGTGCATCAGGAAGTCCTCCCAGCAGCAAACACACTGACTGAAGCACAGTAGCTTGGTGTGGAAGACTACTGGGCTGAAGACAGCTTTGGCCTTGAGAAGATGCAGCTGTAAGCATGGGAAAGCAGGAAAGAAACACCTGTGGCCTTGTACCAGGCATGTACAAGTAGAAGAAAAGAGAAAAACAACTGAGAAAAACAAGTGTGAATAACAAGATGTGTTTTGAGACTTACCAGCATGAGGAGAGATACAAACTACCTATCAGAAGATGGTCCAAGACTCATGGACAAGAATACCTAGCCAATGACATGTAGCATATATGTGCATGGACAGATAAAAAGGACTATAACAACAAGCCTTCTGTTAAAAAAATTGTTAGTTGTTTCTTCCCAACAGCCTGAGTGTGCGTGTGTGTCTTTGTCTGTTGCAGCTTAGGACCTTGGAAACACCAATCTAGAACCTTCTGGTCCTTCCATCCCAAACAAAACAGAAGAGAAAATACTGAGAAATACTGAGAAAATACTGAGAAATACTTAGAAAATACTTTAGCTACCACACTGATGTTTAGACAGCACACCTACCTTTGACAAGGTGCATCCAGAGGAACAGTAGGGCACTAGGGCATGGTGAAAAACTGCAGGAAAACTAGGTAAGAGGAAGGAGCAAAAACTAGCACAGTTATGTCCATAGAATTGCACATCAGTATGCATTTTTCCTTTGGCTCTACATATTGAGAGAATTACTTGGAGTGATTCCTGTGTACACTAATGCACACAGAAAGTGGCTTATGAAGAGAATGGGCATATATATATATATATATATATATTTGACTTACTTTTGCTTCTGTAATCCCCAAAATGCCCTTCTCCAGATCCTCAAAAGGATATCTCAGTATTGACAATGTTGTTAAATGTTAAAAGGAACAATAAAAGTCAACATAAATAATACCTAAAGAGTCAACACATGTAAGAACAGAAAGAATCAGTCTGACAAATGCTTGGAGTCCTAATTTAGAATGTAAGCCACAGTATAATACCAGGGTTTTTCTTTCAAGACCAACTATTACCATTGATCTACTTCATCCTGTGTCAAAAATTATATGTAAATACAAGCAATCAATTCTGCAAGTATTTTTAAGAAAGGGGAGAATGGGATTCCTGGGAGGTAGTAGTAATGGATACACAGTTTCATTTTCTCACAAAAAGCAGCAAAAAATACATTTGAACACTAATACTCTAAAATATGCATTATAGTACATTTTAAAAGTTCCATAATAACATTACCTTCACTGAACCTATCAAGCTCTCTGAGTACATCTCTACAAGGGTGGAACAACTTTACAAACCAACAAATACTACTTTTTATCTGCTAATATCATCTTTTGATTTTACTTTTTCACTCTGGGATTTCACATTGCTCTGTAAAGCTTGATAAAAAGAGTGTTTAACTATTTTCCACATCCTTGCCAATTTTTTTATTCAATGAAAGTTTTTTGTTTAAGAATTAGACAAATGAATTGCACATGTATTTAGGAAAAGACATCACATGAAGTAACACACCCAAAGTGGAACGTTTCATACAGTTTCTATTTCAATTTGCAGACACAAAAGAAATCTCACTCAACTTTTTAAAGTTAAAAAACAACAGCTGTGTGATTGAGTATAAATCAATTCAGGGCTGAAGTTCACCTTAAGAGAGAGTAATTGTATCACTTGCAGATTAGTAAAAGTAACAAAATCCCACACCAAGCACAAAGAAGAGCTTCCCTTTAGCAACAAATCCTCTGCTGACACAACATTCTGGTTTAGAAATGGTCCTTCAATAAAGGCACTCACTTTTGTAGCTGATGGTTCCACTAGTCTCTGACGGTGGCGTGCTGAGCTGAAATGACTCTTCTGAGGCGTCCCTTCCTGACAGTGAACGGAGAAAGGAGAGAAAGAAGAACAGAGAAAAGGGGGGAAATGGATTGTGGAGGGGATGGAATGGAGGATGTTGGAGAGGGGAGAGGGAGAGTATTTAACTGAACTGTACTTTCACTAACTTTGAAATAGCTTTATTAAACCTATTTCAGTAATACCACAGAAAAAATACCAGGAAGACAATTAAGCTTTTGCAAGAAGCAGCCTTATGGGATGTTTCTACATGCATTATTCATATGCATTTAATGACACCATCTCCTATAAATTAACACAGATATACACACATGTACAAACGTCTTCTTCACTTCTAGATACACACTGAAGTCAAACATTCATTTCATGCTTCCCAAGTATAAACATTTTCTGAATCAAGTTATACACAAAAAACTCCCAACTCAGCAGCCATCCCATCCAGCTGGATTCAAGCTCTAAGACAAACACCAGAATCTCCTCTAAGAAAATATAATTTTTTAGATTCACATTCTCCACCCAGACCGTCAACACGCTATCAACCACCTATGTCTGTCCTAGTTACAGGGGCAGGGTCCAGCTTATCACTGTGTGGCTGTAACTAAGACTGTGTATTCTACACCCTCTATGTAATTTCTGATGGATTGTTAATAATGGATCGTTTGCAGCAACTGCCCAGGGCACACCTGACACCTCAGGCTACAAGCTGAGTGTTAAGGAACCCTGTGGGGCAGGGGAGCGTTTCTTTGTCTTCACACCAGTGACTCAGTTATGATAACTCCCCTCCAGGGAGGCATCAACACCTTCACACCCAGCCTGAGGGGCTACCTCTGCTAATGGGCCATTAGGGACTGGCATGATAGGCAGCTGCAACGACCCAGACCACCAAGGATTCCAAAAATATCCCATGATTCACAATCACCCATTGTGAAACTCCCCACCGTGGGGGAGGTACTGGGCATTCCCATCTGAACCTGAACATAGGTAATCTTCCGGTTTTGGGACTTCTGGTACCCCTCACTGGATCCAGAGGAGGACCAGAACCGCAACAGGACTGCAACTGTCCCTTTCGACAAGACTGCAACCGTCATCCTCACCAACAGGTTTTCCTTTCCATTTACTTTACACTCAGGAGGCCCATGTGGTGCTCAGCACAGGGGCTAACAAACACCTTTCTGTCCTTGTCCCAGGGTGCTAGGTTATACATCTGTCTTCATGGGTTAAAACCAGTTTTCTCTGAATCACTGCATTTATTCTAATTTTTTTAGTAAATTGTAACCAACCTGTAAACTCTCTGGAGCTGGGTTCATTTCTCCCACCAGTTTACTTTTAAACCAATATATCTTTTGGCACCCAACGTGAGGCACGAGAGAAGATAGAATTACAATTTCAGTCTAAGCATTTCTGTATTTGCATAGACAAACTCCCTGATCATCATGTTGCTCGGTGTATTCCCATGGATGTTGTACTTGAGCCTGCATATATTTCCACATATAGGGAACTACTTGCCTATCATTATGATCTTTTTAAGATCAGGGAGAGGAATCAAAGTTGCTTTGTTGATATACTGTGTTTATGTCGTGATAACACCAGAGGCAGCGAATTTCATTTGGAATGTATATTCAGTCTTGTTCGCCTGTCCTGGTCTGGGTTGCTACCTCTGGGGCCTCATTAATAATCTGAAGAGATATGACTTCATCTCAGATAGGTTAGGAATTTAGTGGGCTATGACCCTTGTAGAGAGTTGTATTTTAATCAACTAAGGCCTGGACTCATGCTAGTTTAGTTGTTTTCCTCCTGAATCAGTTCAATATCACAAATGAAGATACAAAACTTGAGCTAATCAAAGAATACTGGAGAGGTCCACCTACACAAAATTAACTTACAGAGCTTATACACTCTACAAAAAATCATCAATAAAGACTGGGTTTGCGAAGAGGTAAATTCAATAGAGAATTGTTTAAGCAGAGAAGAATCTAGACTTACATTAACTAATGACAGATGTAAGCGTCTTAGTAAGAACCTCAACAATCAGATAGGAAGTCAGAGGTCACCAAGAATTAATCATGCATGCCAGGAAACCTGCCAATGCAAGCAAGACTCCATGACCAGGAAAATACAAGAAGCCACTCAATGCCCCTTCCCCACATTCTTCTACCAGAGAAAGGGACACGAGATGGTAATCTTGATCCATGAAAGTGCAGCAAGAAGAAAGCTGAGAACACCCAAGATGCAATGACGGAGGAAGACTCTTTGGGTGTAGATTTGAAGGTTACTATGGATAAATACATCAAAAGATTGTAGCAAGGACTGATGTGTACGGTGAATTATTCCCAATGTCCCCAGCTGGCTGAATTAAAAGCAATATTCAATTCAATAACTCTCTATTGTTGGGTTCCATTCTTTTTTTCAGCTAGCACTCCAGATGGGACTCTCTGTTCAGCTAGGAGACCCTCTTGGTGACAAGGACATTTGAGGGTTGCCCCTCAGAATTTTTCTCCGGTGAGCCTCCCTCTGCCAGCTGGTTCTTCCGGGAGCAGATATTCCTGGCCTCAGGAAGGGACACTGCTTTCAGGTTGTTGGTTAGGGGACTGGTCTTTGGGTTGCTGTCCATAAGTTGTTACATACCAAACGTGAGATAGGTGTGTGTCAAGCTGTTAGCACTTCTGACACACACATCTGGTATATGCACTTGGAATTATGTTGAATTTCGTTTGCAATGTGGTCTTCTCATTTTGGATTAATATTTTTGTCAATTTATGGACTCAGTTTGGGGCTTGGAGTTGTATGTACTGCAATTCTTATTTGGGTATACTGTTGCTTTAAAACCAGTGCTAATTTTCCCAGTGCTGCCTGTGTATGTGTGTGAATGACTGTATGTAGTGTTTGCCAAGTGTCAACCCCTCATACTGGCTAGATGCCCAGAACATAGTTAATTTTCATGGGCTTATTTTAGCCAACTTAAGTTTGGGGGAGTTTGGCAGTGTAGTACACATGAAAAGTTTTTCAGTGGGATCCGAGATGGTTTGTGCCCACTGCAATTACCTCTAGGTGATTAATACCCATCACCACCCAAAAGTATAATGCATCTGTATCTTGTATGTCAATAAATATTGAATTCACCAAGACAAAATTAAGTAGTGTGCCTTTCCTGAGTAAAAGCTTCCTGCCTCTCTGTAGGCTGCTAGACTGCCAGGCAACTCTAATCACTCACTGACACAGTGTGAAGGGTGGAACTGACAGGAATTTGTTGTTGTTGCTCGCTCACACCCCAGAAATCTTGAAAATATATGCCTGGTGTTATTAGTTCTATTAAAGAAAGTATAGCTTCCTTAGTTACCAAGGAGGCTTCTCCAACGCTTTGTTGCCTTTGTAAAGGGTACCTGCCAGCTATCCTTGCTCCGGGGGAACAAGAATATTGTTCAGGGCTCATTTAAGTGGACCTAAGCCAGGAACATGATCGGCAATGTAGCCAAACTCACTGCAGATGCTTTTGAACCGGGGAAAAATATGGGGGAGAAAATACAATAAAATTTAAGCTCACTTATGTAACTCGCCAAGAACTTACATCTCAGGTGAGAACAAATACAGCAGACATACCTGAGAGTGTGTTTTGATTGTGGTCTGAGATGTGCAATCATGCACAAAGCAAGTGCAGAGCTCAGACATGCAGTTCCATGACCCCATGAGGGGTGTGGCTTGGTAAGAGCGAAGCAAAAGGCAAGAGTAAAAGATAGGAAACGAACAGAGTGAAGAAATACCCCAGAAAAGTCGCTTGGGTTGTATTCTGGTGCACTGAAAAAAACTGGGGAACAGCCCTGGGGGAAGTGTCACTTGGAAAATTTTATCGAAGTATTGTAATTTGTGGTGGACACTTTATACATTAAATGATGATGAAAAGTGGTCAATTAATGGCAGTCTTAAATATGACACACTGCTACAGCTGGTGGTGTTTTAAAGATGTGAGGAAAAGTGGGATGAAGTGATACAACTAGATATGTTCTGTCTTGAAAAGGCATCCCAAATGGCAGAAAGCATGTGGAATAAATTTAGCCCCTAGGGATCCATTTATACTGGCTCTTGAGAAGAAAAATCAAAGGAAACGAATAGTACAATTGAGACGCTGTTTTCCAGCTGGAAATATAGGCCAGAGGTGTTTAAAACTCTGGAATTGGGAACCAGAGGACAAATTAGAAGATTCTGTTAGTCCATTCAGAGCAGGAGCAGCACAAGCTGTGGACAGTGCTGCCAAAGCAGAGGCTGCTGCTGAGGCAGAAGCTGACTCTACTCCTGTCAAGACAGAGACAAATGAGAAAGACGATATAGGAAAAGAAGCAAGGGCAGAAAATGGGAAGAAAAGGTAAAAGTTAGAGCTAAGGCTAAAGCTTCTCCCTTTACTCCACCAGCGACATGTAGTAAAAAATGAACAAGCAGAAAGGGAATGGTTATGCAATTACCTTTGAGGCAGGCAATGGGACCAGAAGGTCCAGTAAGCCTTAAAGTGAATTTCCTGATAGAAGACCTGGATAGTTGGAAAGACAGAGCTAAGAAATACTGGGATGTTCCTTCCGGAGTAGCTAAGAGATTTACAGAATTTTTGAAGGCATTGGATCCTGATTGAGACTATACAAATTTGATGCTGGGTGGTCTGACAAATGAAGAAAAAGAATTAGTTCTCAAAACAGCCCAGACTCATGTTGAGGCTCAGATAACTGCTGGAACTATTAGAAGAAATCCAGATGACTGTATGCCTAAAAATCAACCAAATTGGAATTACAATGTGCTGGACGATTACAAAAAAATAAAACAGTACCAATCATGAGTAAAGTTGGTTTAGAAAACATTACTCCAAAATCAGTAAACTGGGGAGCTCTGTATTGTGTAAAACAAAAGGCAACAGAGACATGCACCAAATTTTTGGATGCTTTAAGAGAAGCCACGAGAAAGTATACTACTTTCAAATCTCTCATCTCCAGAGGGAAAGAAACAATTGGTGTCTCTGTTTCTGGGCCAGTCCTCAGATGATATTAGAAAGAAACTACAAAAATTGAAAGATGAAGATCAGAGAGAACTGGAAAATCTAATAGAAGAAGCTTAGAGAGTTTATCGAAACAGGGACATGGTGAAAAAAAGAAGAAATTAGGTAGGGCAATAGCCACTGCTACTATGGCAGGCCTTGGGCAAGGGTCCAAAGAGCAGCTTGACGAAGGCAGGGATTCCCTCTGGGTAGAGGATGAAGACCATCCTCTCTGGCTAAACCAGGAGTAAATCAACTACCCGCAAGCAGGTTAGAAGCAAATCAGTGTGCTTACTCTAAAGAAATAGGGCATTAGAAAAGAGATTGTCCTAAGGCAAAGAAAGAAGGGTTTCAAGAGCTACCCTGTGTACAAGCAGAACTTACAAGTGAGTGACAAACACCAGAGGATCTTACCCCAGCAGATCCACTGGTTATAACAGAGCGGGGGAAAGAGAAACAAAAAGTTGATTTCTTGACAGATACAAGAGCCACATTCTCAGTGTTCAATCAAGATGCATATTTGATACTAAATCAAACAATCATGCCAGTAGATGAAGATTTCATCAATGTAGTTGGGGCAACCAGTAGCTAGAAAAAGTACACTTTTTAAAATGAAAAAGATACCAATTGGGAAAACAAGTAGGGATATAGGAATTTCAATACATGCCATAATTTTCAAAACCCCTCTTACGCTGAGATGTGCTGGAACAATTAAGAGTCAAAATAACTTTCAAACAAGGAAACACTGAATTTAAAGTAAAAGAAAATCAAATGATTGAAATACTAAGTCTGTCATTATCTCAACCTGCATGAAAGGCAAAATACCACAAGAGGTTTTGGACCAAATGTACCCAGGTGTATGGGCATCTGGAGTTTCAGGTAAGGCAAAAAATGCAGAGCTAAACCTACTAGCATCAAACAATACCCTTTGAAGTTGGAAGATTGACTAGGAATAAAAGAAATAATGGACAATTTTCAAAAATTTGGATTGTTAATAGAATGCAAATCAGAATACTCAAATTCTGTCCATAAAGAAACCAGATGATAAAAGCCACAGATTAGTACAGGATTTAAGGGGAAAAAAAAAAAAGACTGTGAAAGATCTGCACCCAGTAGTAGCAAACCCATATATGTTGCTAACTAAACTAAAAGACAATCAAGTGTGGTTTACCATACTGGATGTACAAGATGTCTTTTTCTGCCTAGCCCTAGCAAAAAATAGTCAAAAGGCTTTTTGCTCTTGAATGGGCAAATCCTGATACAGGACAAAGAACTCAGCTTTGTCAGTGCTAGACAGTTCTTTCACAGGGGTTCAAAAATAGCCCCACAATCTTGTGTTGCAGCAGTTGTTCTCAACATCCAAGAAGGCTGCCAATTCACTGTGGGCCAGACAGTGACTGTGCTAATTTCCCACCCAGTCTCCACTAAGTTAGAGCAGAAGGGGAGTCATTGACTCTCCCCATCTCAGTTTCTGAAGTACCAAGCTATACTGGTGAAATAGGATGACATTAATATTGTGACAACAAATACTGTCAACCCAGCACCTCTCCTTAGTAAAGCTGCAATCACACTGGAACCAGTGACATATGACTGCCAGGAAACCATCAAAGCAGTGTACTCTAGCAGACCTGACCTGAAAGAAGAACCTCTGGAAGTTGCAGAGGACTCCTGTTCACAGATGGAAGCAGCTTTGTGAGAGCAGAGATTCCTAAAGTGAGATATGTGATGACCACTGCTTAAAGGGTAATAAAGGCAAAACTATTACCTGCAGGGACATCCACTCAGAAAGTAGAAATAATTGCTATAATACGAGCCCTGGAGTTGGCACAAGAAAAGAAGATTAACATATGGATAGATCCTAAGTACACATTTGGGGCTGTCTAGAAAGAAAAGGGTCTGCTTACCACCCAAAATAAGCAAATCCAGCATGCTAAAGAAGTTCTACAGCTATTGGAAGCTGTAAACCTACCAGGGCAAGTAGCAATCCTGCCCAGCAAAGGCCTTCTAAAGGGAAATACTGAAAAATTGACTGGCAGACCAAGAGGCCAAACAGGCTGCAAATGGGGCTCAGATGGAAGCACTGGCTTTAGTGCCAGACAGCAAAACCACAGACACAGATATAAAATATAATTAAAATATAATTACTTCACAAGAGACCTAAAACTAGCAGAAGATTTAAAAGCATGCAAACAAGGAACAGCCTTTGTCATGCCTTACCATCTTGTTCTCATCCCCTCAAACACTGGAAAATACTTATAGAGGAATATAAAAAAATGCACTGAGGATAGAAGCCATAAAGACAGAATTAACTAAAAAAATCACAGGTCATAATTTGTATACCACTATCACACAAGTTACAAAACAATGTGGTATTTGTCAGAAGAACAATCCAAATACTACAAAGAAAATAAAACTGGGAGCAATTAGGAAACAGAATATACCAGGCCACCATTGGCAAATTGACTTTTCTGAACTCCCAAGAGAAGGGGGATACAGATACCTAGTCATGCTAACAGACACTTTTTCTGGCTAGCCATAAGCCTTCCCATGCAGAACAAATAGGTCCAGAGAAGTTACCAAGACACTTCTGCATGAGATCATACCCTGATTTGGGATACCAGCNTCACAGGTCATAATTTGTATACCACTATCACACAAGTTACAAAACAATGTGGTATTTGTCAGAAGAACAATCCAAATACTACAAAGAAAATAAAACTGGGAGCAATTAGGAAACAGAATATACCAGGCCACCATTGGCAAATTGACTTTTCTGAACTCCCAAGAGAAGGGGGATACAGATACCTAGTCATGCTAACAGACACTTTTTCTGGCTAGCCATAAGCCTTCCCATGCAGAACAAATAGGTCCAGAGAAGTTACCAAGACACTTCTGCATGAGATCATACCCTGATTTGGGATACCAGCAATAATCTTCTCAAACATAGGCACACATTTTTGCACACAAGTAGTTCAACAAGTTAGCAAAGCCCTGGGCATGGACTGGCAAGTTGCATACTCCCTATAGTCCACAAGCCAGTGGGCAAATGGAGAAGGCAACTGCTGTTTAATCAAATGATTTAGTAAAAATCAGCCAAGAAGGTAACCTGCATTTGAATCAAGCATTACTTGCCCTTCTCAGGATTAGGGACAAACCAAGATTTAAGAGAAAGTCCAAGTCTGTTTGAAATGCTGTACAGAAGGCCTTACCAAATGGAAGAACTTAGCCAAATAAGAAAAGGATACTTAAGGTAGTACATGCCCTGGGGAAACAGACAAAATAAAAAAAAGAATTTTTGGAACCAGAGCTAGAAGTCTAGAATCATGCCATTTATTGTTTTAAGCCTGGAGACTGGACATATGTTAAAGACTTTCCAGGTCAGCCTCTGGAAGGGAAGTGGAGTGGATCCTACCAGGTGCTGCTGGTAACCTTCACTGCAACCAAGATTCAAAAGCAGCCTGCCTGGATTCATTATTTGTGAGTAAAGACGGCGTCTGAAAGAGCATCAACATCAGCACCAGTGGGACCATCTACCCTCAAGTTCTCTCGACACTGATTTTTGGAACTTTGACAAGTATAATGATTTTAAATCAGACTTTTGCCATAGTCCCAAGCTTACTTTGGTTCTCTGGTCTAAGTCTGGAATACATATACAACCACACTCAAATAGACAAATATAATGCATCTGGCTGTAGTCCTACAAGGAGACACAAAAGTTCTGAAAGGATGGAAAAAATCAAAACCATGATGCAAGTATCCTGACTGGAATTGTTGGAACAGAGGTATGAGTAGGATGCAGAGTGTTCAAACCACCTTCACATGAAAACTGGACACCTAAAACTAAAACTACTGTGTAGGATTCTCTCACATAAACAGTCATCCTGTGTTATATGGAAATATGGTTAGTTAGTGTGTCTGTGAATCTGATCAATGTTGGTACCCCTTCATCATAGACAAACCAGTTTGTGCAGTCTGTAATTAGTCATTCAAAGAAGAAAATCTATCAAGGCAATTTATGATAGATATTAAGACAAGTGGTCCAACAACACAAAGCCCGACAGTGTAAAAGTCTATTCCTTACATATACAGCATTGGACCTTATGTAGTCAAATACACAGGACAACAATAAATGATGTTCAACCTGACATGGTCTCGTAAAAGAGTATAATTAAAAATACAAACTGATATCTCCACAGTTCAACGATCCTGTTCACCTTCCCTTAAAATGTCACACACAAGATGGAGAGCCTGGTTACAAAAATGAATACTCATTTTCGAAGGTCAAATTAGAAGAGATATAGCATTAGGCTCTGGATTGGGAATTCTGAACAGCATAGACTCAGAAATATTAACGAATAAGCTAGAAATAGTGACCAGCAATTTGAATCAGTTGCAACATCCTTTAGGGTTTTCCCTTTCAGCTTTAAGGAACAGTCAGAGGTTGGTGTCAGATGTATTGCTCCCCTGGGAAGAAACTAATGAAAAGGACCACCAGCTAACGGCCAGTGCTTTGGTAACGTTGAAGGCCAATGTTTCCCTACAACTGAGCTGTATTCAAGCACTAGCTTGGGTACAAACAATGATGGCAGCCATCAGAGAAGGGGAAGGTGGCATTTTACCAAGAGAAATACAGGCAGTGATTTGGCAAAATGCAAAAACGTTTGAGTTTCAATCATGGTGGAAATTGATTAACTTTAGTTACAACCCTGCCAAAAGCTCAGTCACAGATTTTGTTTTAACAATACAGGAAGCACAAGTTAAGAAAATCTACCCAATTACTGCATTAGGAGCAAACTGTAACAGAAGTGTACTTCAACCACTAGAACATAAAGTATGGGCAGAGAAAAATGAAAACAAATGGCAAAAAAAATTATGGACACAGAAAAATTACAATAAATGGCAAAAAATTGACATAGAGGCATGCACGGTGCAGGAGCAACAAGGATTCATCTGAGAGTGTAACACTATCAGAGCACAAGAGATCTGTTTAAACATGGAATAAAGCATTTGTCATTTTGAAATACTTCCATGTGAAAACCCAGAAACTGTAATTGCCTATACAAGTAAAAGGTGTGCTTGTTTGTGAACCCTCTTAACTTCTTGTACATAGATAAACACATTGTAATCACTACTAACCTAATTTGTGTTTGCAATTTTGTCAGCATTGAAGGGTGTGATTTTAATTATACAGTTCCAGTAGTTCCATCTTCTCCTTGGACACCCCCTTGTCATGGGGGAGAAGCTTGCGTGCCCTTATGAGGTTGCGAG
>WBMV01003817.1:2230-18413 GCA_013396655.1 Campylorhamphus procurvoides | reverse complement strand
GTAGCATTGATGGAGACTTTACACTGTGCCTTTTGCAATCGGACTTGCCTATCACACACTGGCCTTTTTAGCCAGCAGCGTATTTGTAGCAAGCATGGGTAGAGCTCTTGCAAATCTTCATTCGCGAAGCCCGGTCATGATGATGATGATGAGTTCCATACTCATTGCTATGATCTGACTGTATATTGTTTCATGATTTACAGCCTACCGCCACTGCAATGAACCATATGTTGCTTAGAATGTTGTTACATCAAAAGGACCTGCAGCAGCTACTAAAACCAGTTCAAGAACATAGTCACAAGACTCTAATCACAGTCCAACATGATACAGAAAAAAATTCATCAAATCTTCAAACAAGTCAAACCAGACAGGAAATATTACTGGGGGGACATGTTTGTAGACAAGTTCCCATCAGCAACTCAGGTTTTGAATGTACTAATCCAACCTGTTGATTTTACTGTTTGTGATCCTCACAATACTTAATTTTGTGTTTTGGTATAAGTTAAGAGTTTTAGCATCTTGAGTGTTAAGCGTACACATCATGCTCAAACATGAACAGTATGAAAAGCTGCGAAAGAATCCATGAAGTATATATTAAAAAGGGGGATTGAAAGAGAGATATGACTTCATCTCAGATAGGTTAGGAATTTAGTGGGCTATGACCCTTGTAGAGAGTTGTATTTTAATCAACTAAGGCCTGGACTCATGCTAGTTTAGTTGTTTTTCTCCTGAATCAGTTCAATATCACAAATGAAGATACAAAACTTGAGCTAATCAAAGAATACTGGAGAGGTCCACCTACACAAAATTAACTTACAGAGCTTATACACTCTACAAAAAATCATCAATAAAGACTGGGTTTGCGAAGAGGTAAATTCAATAGAGAATTGTTTAAGCAGAGAAGAATCTAGACTTACATTAACTAATGACAGATGTAAGCGTCTTAGTAAGAACCTCAACAATCAGATAGGAAGTCAGAGGTCACCAAGAATTAATCATGCATGCCAGGAAACCTGCCAATGCAAGCAAGACTCCATGACCAGGAAAATACAAGAAGCCACTCAATGCCCCTTCCCCACATTCTTCTACCAGAGAAAGGGACACGAGATGGTAATCTTGATCCATGAAAGTGCAGCAAGAAGAAAACTGAGAACACCCAAGATGCAATGACGGAGGAAGACTCTTTGGGTGTAGATTTGAAGGTTACTATGGATAAATACATCAAAAGATTGTAGCAAGGACTGATGTGTACGGTGAATTATTCCCAATGTCCCCAGCTGGCTGAATTAAAAGCAATATTCAATTCAATAACTCTTTGCCTTTGGGTTTGATTCTTTGTTTCAAATTGCACCTAGCCTGTAGGGAATGCTTTTTCTCAACCTTTCACCTCCTACTTCCCCTTCAGACCTGCTACAAAGGTCTCTGAAAATATTGAGTTTCCTCTTAAAGCTAGGGACAGCATAATCGTCATGTTAGTTTCGCTAAGCTTCCTCTGTCCTGATCCCAAAATCATCAATGGGTCTCTATTCCTGGGCAAGCTGTGTGAGCTGTGGAGAGAGTTCATGCAAAAGGCAAACGAGTCCATTCTGAGCTGGCTGCTCCAAATCTGGGATGCAATGGCTAATGATACAATTCTAGACAGGAGCAAAGCAAGGCAACTGGGATCCCTATCTCGAGATGTGGTCATTGATCAGGGGATTGCAAAGAGGCAGGAAACTCTTAGCCTCTGGCGTAGACTATTGTCAAGCATGAGGGAGAGATATCTTTGTAAGGAGGACCTCCACATACAGCAGCGACAGTGGAACACGATGGAACAAGGTATCCAGTCCTTAAGAGAAGTAGCCATACTGGAGACAATCTTTTCAGAGGACAAAAGATTCCCTACAAATCCAGACGGTGTACAGTGCACATCCCAGATGTGGTTGAAATTTGCATGGATTGGGCCAGAAATGTGTTCTCTGTTTAGTAACATTACAATAGAGGGTGGGAGAGGACAAGGTGGGCACATTGGTTAGTAAACTCAGGATTTATCAAGACACTATCACTGCCCTATTACAAGCCCACGTCCCATCTGTGGAAACAAAACTGGCCAAACATGTCCAAAACCTGGAAGAGAAGTCTGAAAATGGCCACCAGAAGCTAGGAGAGGAAATTAAGGAAGGGAGGTACCAACTTGAGGGAGGTACTGGGCCTTCCCATCTGAACCTGAGCATACACAATCTTTGGGGACTTCAGGTACCGCTCATGGGATCCAGAGGAGGACCAGAACCACAACAGGACTGCAACTGTCCCTTTCGACAAGACTGCAACCGTCATCCTCACCAACAGGTTTCTTTCCCTTTTACTTTACACTCAGGGGGACCACGTGGCGCTCAGCACAGGGGCCAACAAACACTGTCCTCTTCTTGTCCCAGGGTGCTGGGTTATACATCTGGGTTTGTGGGTTTAAACCAGTGTTCTCTGAATCACTGTATTTATTGTAATAATTTTCTGACTTGTAAACTCTCTGGAGTTGGGTTCATTTCACCCACTGGTTTCCTTTTAAACCAGGACAATGTCTTAGAGATTTCTGCCTTGCTAAGATTAAGTCCCTTGTCTGGGAAAGCTTGAGAAATAGTGGGCTCGTACGGTTAAGAAGAAAGCATTTTCTCCAAGAAAGCAAAATCTGGAAGGGCATTCAACTGAAAAATCATTAAATATTTTAGTCTTCATTACATGTGTAAAACTATTCATAGTAACACCTTACTGCAGCCAATCTTTAAACTCTTTGGATTTGCTGGAGCTGCAAAGGGAAGACAGTCTCCTAGACTTCAAACAGTGCACCACTTGATTGTTCCTTCTTTCTCTTTCTTGTGGTTCCCTCTCACTGATTAAAATAAATTATGGACACATAGTCAAACTGCTCAAGTATCAAAAATATTCAAAACAAATATAATATAAAACAAATATAAACTAAGTTTCAACAAAAATATATATTTTTGAATAACTGCACTGTATAACCTGAAAACTTATAAACTAAACTTAAAAACTAAAAACTTAGTATTTTAACTCTTTTTTTCTATAATGAAAGGAAAGATACTATAGATATCTATTTCTTTCATTTATCTACCTGCTCTCAAGCTTCAGCAGATCAGATTATTGCAGTTTTGCTTTTCTTTCATATTCACTTTCCCCTCTATTGAAATCATCTCGATATTCTTCAGACATCATAAAGCCATACTGAAGGGATGGTCCTCTAACAGATCTAAGAAATATTATGAATTAAGGTATTAGGATGAATAGGAATTAGGATGAATTGCTTTTCTGGAAAGCAATTCAATTTATTCCTAGTCTAAAGTCTAATTCACAGTCTAAATACATACTTACAACTAAAGAGCTTTGCAATGTTTTAAGCACCTGAAACAACAGCACTTGCTCTGTTTACTTTCAAAGATTAAGAAAATTTCAAAGGTATTTTTCATAACATATTCTACCAAATATGACACCTGTATTTTCAGGAGATAATTTAAGTTGCCACAAAGAGGGTTGAAGATTAAGCAACCATTCCATCATTTCCAGAAACTCTAGGGCAACCACAAGAATTAGGAGGCTCATTAACTTCACAAACATTCCAGAAGTACTACTAAGACAAGAAGCAATGATGGTTTAGGCAGATCGTAAAAAGTCTCAGGAAGAAGAGAAAACACACGTAATAACTAATATTAAAAAGTATGTCAGAGCAAAGAACAAAACACACCAGAAAAAACCCCTTCAAAATTCTCCTACTAGTGTCATAAAATCTAAGTACTTTTTTTATTTTAAAGATACATAGGAATACCTCTACACACCACTGCCTTCTGCTAGAATTCAGTAACCGCATTTTCAACTAATACAAACACCCAAAACTCAAGGTAGTGCAGGAAGCAGTCTCAAAACACAAAGTTATTTGAATAGTTTTACCAAACAGGTGAAACTGTACTAAAGATTCAGTTTGCTTCTAACTGCCTCTTTTTTTTTTCTTTCCTTTTTTTAATTTTTTTTTTTTTGCTACTTTTAAAATACCACGTTGTTCCTGGTCAAAGAGCTTCGATTAATCTGAATAGTTTCCCTTTTTGGCCTTGTGCTCTGTTCACCACTTTTTGGTGGTGAGAAAAGCAAAATTTAATTAATATGGAACATGGAATACTGTTATTGAACTCAGAGGGAAAAGAAGACAAAAGGCATTTACACAGTGCTGTCCATATCCCACACAACACAACAGAGGATTTTTCCAGGATATGAGATACTGGTTCAAAATCCTGCACCTGCTGAATACCCGGAGATAGAAGACCTACTTTTAGTTTCTACCCAAAGATACTTTAAATAGTCTGTCTCAATCTCTTTCCACAAACCTTCCAATTTGGACAACCCCTGATTGCTGTAGCAAGTATGAACTCTGCAGTCTGCTATTTCAGGTATGTGTCTGAAGGGGAGAAGATATGGGTAAAGAGCCTGCTTCAAACCACAGGAGTAGAGGATGAAAATTCATGAGACACTTTCACTTTCAGAACCAATACTCAATTCTTCTAAGAGTCTTCTCTGAAAAAAAAATCACAATATTTTACAAATCTAAGAGAGACTTGCTCCTAATTCTGAAAAGATATCTACAAGGTTGTTCGAAGGAAAATAAAATTCTGTAAATTTGGCAAATATTTTTCAAGCTTTCAAGACTCCTTTCAGAAAACTAGTTTTTATAACAGTAGGGTTTACACCTCCTTAACATAAAGGCTTCTGCTCTCAGTATGACACCACACAGACAGAGTCAGCTCTGTACCTCAAGAGATCTGGTGAAAACAATCAAAAATTACAGACACCTTGGGAAGATTATATCATAATTCACTAAATCCAAAATAGTCGGAGTAATACAAACTAATCCTAATTAATAGAACCATCTTGACAGAAAAATTAGTTATCAACGCTTACATAAACATTTGGTTGCAACTGCAGAAGACTTTTTTGCTGATGGTAATGTTTTTTGATAATACTCTCTTAAATTACTGATGTCATTGACTTAAATTAGCAGTTAGTACTAGGGCTAGATGACCTTATTACTTCTCCTTTTGGGAGATACTCTTGAAAACTTTAATGCCTTCTTAAATTTCTCAGCATCCTTCCCATTATAAGCTAACATAAACATTAATATAGTTAAAAATGGATGGATGAAAAGGGTCACCTTTCTATCACATCTTGGAAACAATGGTAGTTTTGGCTTGATCCTGACATTAGCTAGGAAGAGTGCTACTCTTCAGAGGCCCTATCTTGTCTCACACTAAGGTTATTAAAGCGTCTAACATGCAATCCTCTACCAAACTGAGAAGCTTGGAATTCTCCTCTTACTGGCATTTTTCTTTCCTTCCTGTCTTCCTTTCAGAATGCAATTCAGGAGCAGTTGAAAAGCTATGACAAATACTGTTTATACCTGGAAGAAACCCAGTACAGTACATGTGCCATTTCAGAAGCATATATGTTTACCTAAACTGATGTGATTATTCCTATGACAAAGGAAAGTCTTCAGACTATTAAATGTTTTTGTGGGCTGGGCCTTCAATTACACCAGCTATGTTTATACACCACTACAACATTCTGAATCAGAACATACTAACCATTCCTTTTATTAGCACAAAACAATCACATGGGTAGACTTGATGCAAGACTACCCCAAGTAGGGATGGAATTATATCATAGAATGTGTGAAGAGAGCCACCTTGAAGGTTCATTGAGATCAGTAAGAGATTAAAAAAAGCTGCTGGGCCAACAGTGCATGCAAAAAGAAAAAAGAACAAACAGACAAACAGATTTAGATAATAGAATCAACATGAGGATAAATTGAAGCCAGTTCTTTCACTATGGAAAAGTTCAACATAGAGCATTTGAAGCAGGCAGAGACATTAGATTGTATGTATACAGGTTTTTCATAACACCATAACACCATGTCCCCTAGTATTGCATTTCAGCTGATAAAAACAGAAACCTTCTGCCAATGTCAGCTGATGTACTGTTCCATGCAGGACTGTCTAATAAGGGCGGACAATCCGCAGAAAAAGGCTAGGATCAGCGTCAGTGTCACAGAGACACAGCAATCTTTCACTTCAAAAGCAAAAAATAGAATAAAATAAATCTACACACTGAAAAGACTGTGCATTCAGAGCAACTGCAGTTATTACCAGCAAAGCACATGCAGTGGATCCAAGATACCATCAAAGGGTGAATGTCCTTTACATAGGAACAAGTCAGCTGCAATTATAAGTTGACATAATAAAACTACATCAACAAGGATAGCTCCAGGGAAAACAGAACAATCCCAAATAATTTTAACTTATGGTAAGGTATTTTAAGCTAGATAGCATGCAGAAAATTGGCAAGGGAGCAGAAAGAGTCAAAGACTTATTTCATTTAACAGGTGAGTAATCCAAGAAACAGCCTTGTGGAAAACAGATATACTTCAAGGAGAGGGGGATGGGGGGGGAACAAAAAATTAATGAAACAACACAAAAAACCAAACACACACCCCACAAAAGAACTTTAAAAAACCCCCGAGAGATAGGGACAGCAACTACTGCTCATATTATGTAGTTTACTTCTGAAGACACAGTAGCCTTAAAGCAGCTGTGAGAAGAAAATTTCGCTAGTTGCAGGGGCTGGTAGCTAATTCAACAATGTGAAGGCTTTAATACTGATACCAAAAGCAGTTTCCATAAAGAGCAGCTACCATTAACTGCATAGCTGTTCTCATGAAAATGGCAGTATCAAGAGACAAGCAAGAATAGCAAGTGACACAAGCATGTGGTCTTATCTGGAGATTTCTACTTTGAGATTGAATGGCCACGGACCTCTTGGGTTTTTTTCTCTCCATTTCTATTAGCTGCCAGACCAAGATCCAAAACAAATTGCAGTAATTCCATACAGAGGAGTTGAATTCATCAACAAACACCACAGCTGATCCCAGACAGTTTTGCAAGTATTTAGCAATGAAGGAAAAAAAAAATTCACAACAACAACTCCATCCACATCCAGCTGGACAAACCGTAATGCCAACAAGTCTATCCCAATGTTTCTACATTATTGTCATACTGAAGAATACCTCCTTACATACACTCAAATCATGATCTTTAAGCATGTTTCCTCCTCCAAGACTAACCCTGGGCTATTTCCTGCAGATACATCCGTGCCCAAGACTTAACTCCCTGCCACATCCTTCAGTGTCCTGCACTCCAGCCTGAGCATCTTGGCATCTGAGTCCAGAAAAAGCTGCAGCAAAGGTCACAGTCAAGACCTGCTGTTATGGCTAGAACCATATATGAACATTTTTTCTTTTTTTACATATGGTGATCCACCTCCAGTTCTACAGTGTCTCCTACTAGACGTAGCTGTTCCATTCAATTACCAAACCACTACATTGCGTATTTTTAAATGTTCCAAAGATCTGGGTTTTTTTTTCCTAAAGTAATAAAATTTCAAAAGTCCTTCACAATGTTAAATTTCCACTGTAATTCATTTACTTAGGAGAGCTATGTAAATACAGCTGTGGTAGTACAGTGAAAATAGAATAAAAGAGACAAATAACATGAGAAAATTAGAAACAAAAATCTTGGTTTAGAATGTGATGTGTTTCGTCTGATTTTTCTCTCTATTGCTTCACAGGCACCAAGATACCACAATCAGAGAATACCATTCAAATTCTGATAGCTAGATAGTTTTAGGATGTAGAAAAGGAAGTAGTAAATATTGTGGTATGGATACAAAACCAAGTCATTGCACATTACTAAAAACTTAAATAGTATCACTGCACACTAATTCACCATGTTAATCAGTTATGCTTCTATTATTTATATGGTAGCATTCAGACAGTCAGCATACTACATCAGCACTTCTTCATATGCACAGCTTCCTGGCATTGTTACATGCTGGATTGATCTGTGAACACTACCAATACCATCTCTATCAGATTTTTCTTTGATAATAACTACTGGTGATTAGACAGGGTCTGTCCAGGTATTACAGTCATTTCATACTTAGCATACTTAGTTCTTAAACTGTATTAGCAGAAAAAACTTTGACATCTCTCTTTTATTCTATAATGTTCTATCTCTTCTGAGGTTATGAGTTCATGGTAACAAGATGCAATCAGTAAATCCACGGTCACCAGTAGCCTTGCAGTCTCATATAAATAAATGTCTCTATGTCTCAACTTACCAAAGAGATAATGAAATGCTATTCCTGTTTCAAAAACAATACAACACTTTGAATAAGGAAAAAAGAAAGATCTAGAGAGACAAAAGTAAACTAAAGTTTTCACTGTTGCAGCTGCAGACTGGTTAATCAGCTTTTCATTATTAAGCAAAAGCAGAGAGGAGTATTGTCTTTACAGGCACGGCGGACCTTTTTCTCATAAAGCTTAATTTAACTCATTAAAAGAATTTGATAGTCCATAAGCTGGAAGAGGTTGCTGGGAAGTGCAGAGAGGCAGGGAGATTGCACACATTCTATTCCCACAAAAAGTCACAGAACTAGATAGCAAAACATACTCTGCTTGCATGACATGATACTGAAACTCACCAATGGATATACAGTGCAGAAGAATTGAATTACTCGGGATGACATGCAACAGATTGATAACAAAACTACTAAGTAAGAATCTTAAGATCTAAGAGAATCAATTAAACTAAGAGGATCAATTTAGGCAGAGAGGGACTTCAGCAGAGATTCAGAAGCTTGGTGCTTACCTTTCTGACAATACCATATCAGACAAAAATATATGCACTGGTGTCAGTGATAATAAAAAACATAGTGTATTCTCTCCTCATAAGCCTCCATGACTTCAAAGTACACTGAATTCAAATTACTTATTGTTGTAAAACAGACCAATAGACAGTAGTCAATTCAGAATGCCAAGCATGGAGGCTGGACCAAGTTAAAAATTCTAACACACACTTTTTCCCTCTCAGCTTTAGATTCAAGAAAGTGTAAAGTATTTGGGGGTTTACTGCGAGGGAGGGGTGGGCTGGGCTGGTTTTTAACTAGTAAGATGTTCATTTCTTGCTGATCACCACTGACACAAATTTAGAACTTCAGTGTAATACTTAACTAGGCTCTGCGCCAAGCTCTACAGGCTGATCAAGAAAACTCCTTCTGCTGAGAGCCATCTCACAGTAAAGCCAAAGCTCAGTAAGTAAGAAAGATTTCTATCTAGTTATAGTACTCAAGTGATGAGTTGTCAGTTATTTGACAAAGCATGTCACATGGTGTATCTGACAATCCTTACAGCTAAGGCAAGAAATCAAGTAAATAAAAAGCAATGTGCATGCGTAGCTTCAATTCCGAAGAGTAAGAAAACAAACTATCACAGACAAACTCAAACTGAAATCTATCTCCCAAAGAGAGCACAAATCAAAGGCCAGGACTGCATCTTGCACCAATTAAGCTGTTCAGCTACAGAAAGTACTGGCAAAAGAAAAATTCAACTTAGGTAACTTCCTGTATCCTATTCTTGCAGCACAGTGATAGATGTTAAATTTTGTGTAACAAAAACGTGTAACTAATGGGTTTCCTCAATTTTTTTGCCAGTCTACTCATTAGTGCGCTGGATACTCTCCCATTAGCACTGCTAGCTATGGTACTGTCCCCTTTCTCCCTAACTGCATCCTGTGGTACATAATCATTACACCACTTGAACACAGAGCACTGGGCTATTAAGCAGAAAAGGGCAAGAACTAATATCTGACAGGATTCTCATAGATTACTACTTTACCTCAGTGGTGCTAGAGAGAAGGCACCTGAAAAACAGGTGCTTTAAATATGATCTTTTTTCTAGAATAGCTTCATTGCAGAAACTCGTCCATTTAATAAGTGACTGAATCAGGGTGACCTGCATCTCAGAGCCTGAAGACAGGAAAACACACTTCACATACCTATAAGCCTGACCAGCACTACTGAATTCAGCATCAGAGGAGCTTAGTATTGATTTGTCAAGCAGACTCCACTCAGAAAGAAATTATACTGAAATAATTGACAGTGTGTTTAGGATGAAGCAGGCAATCAAAGAACATACACTACTATGTTTTGCAACAGTGCTAAAAAAACTAACTGGAATGTTCCATTCTTACTGTTAAAACAAAGCAAGGAGCATAAAGTGCTACAGAAATCATTAAAATACATCAGCCCTAAACACAAATAAATAAACATACAGGAACTGAAGAAAATAAAATGCATGCACAAAAAAAAGGTGGTTCTTTTGTCATGGTTCTGTTCTAAAGCACCTAACCACCTTATAAATTGAGACAACAAAATCAGTTCTTTCACAGTCTTGTCATAGACACTGAAAAATATGCAAGTCCTCAGCTGCTATCTCAATCAGAAAAGAATAGCATTTTGATGTAATCTTAAAGAAAATGTAAGAAAACCAAAAGACAAACAAGAGACAAACAAGGCTGGCATAACTGGTAAGACAAATTGCACGCAACATAAACCAAATTTCAAAGACTCATGGAAAAAAATGTATGCCGAAATATGAGGATCTATGCAGGGTCCTAAGAGCACAGACAGGAAAGACAAGTATTATTTGAGAAATAAAATGGAAGCAACTTAACAGTCAATCAAGATGCTGCACCAATTTAGCAGGCACTGGTCTCTTCAAAAGATCAGGGAGAAATGCAGTGAGGTCTCTGCAGCCATCTCATACAAAAAAATATTAAGAGTCAAATCTCTGCAAAGCAAAGCAAAACTGCAAAGCAAAGTTTATAAATGCAGTAACAGCCTCTCCTCAGTGATAAACATTATATGCTTTACATTAGTTCTTCTCTGTTGCAAACCAACTCCAAAAAATTGTAGATTTTGGCCACCCTCTCCTAAGAAAAATTTTAAACTGCTGCTTTCAGACAAGAGCAAATATTCATGGCAAAAGTGACAAAACATGAAAATGATATTCAGATTCCAGTTTGAATGTTAAAATCTGCTATTTATCATTGACAAACAGTCACAGAACCAGCCTAATAATACAACATATTTGATCACTACTTTGCTTACATCAAATAAACTATGCACACACTTCATACATTTTTGAACACGTCTCTTGTTTTTCACATAGAAAGTTACATTGTGGGACAACAGAGAAATCTGCATTAGTGCAGAAACATTTTCAGATATGTTTCTGTATTGATATTGCACCATTTATCTTTAGAGAACATCAAGAAGATTCAAATACACAAAACCCATACAAAAATGTGTATGGTTCAATTTCTAGCTTTCTAGGGATAAAATACTATCAGAAGAATTGCAACATGACATTTATCTCCACAAAACATATCAATGCTCTCCAGCCCATTGTACAAGGCAGACAGTCTAAATTACCAGGTTCCAGACAGCCAAAAGTGAAATTCAGAAAATATGTGTTGTTTGGTAACAGGAACTACCAGTTACTGGTAATACCCCATCTTTTAACTAAGCCGCATCTATTAGTCTAAGTAGACTATAAGTCTGAATGCTAGAACATCTTGAAATTTCATCACTTGAAACTTTCTCTTTTACAGCATCTATGCAAGGACAAAATTTTGATAGTGTTGCTCAGCTGGATCTCCTATTTCTGATAGTAAATCTTAAAAAAAAACCCTATCTTTTAATAGTTTTCAATGCAAATATTCCCTTGTTTTGACATAGTGTCTTGTTTGGGGAGGTTACTCAGAAGCATAGAAGTGTTATCTAATATCCCTGTGAAACTAAGCCAACTATACATATAAAACAATAGAATTTCGAAAAGGACAAAGTACTCCAAATATAACATGCTCTATAGAAATTTGTAGTTTAGCATCTAAAGTCTCTGAAGAGCTTGCTTTTTCTCAAGGGCACAGACACCGAGTGCAATGATCCTTTTTATCTCTAATCCCAGTTCTTCCATGCCACTGAGGAGTGCTAACCTTTGAACCTAAAATTAAGGGGAATGAGGAGGCACAGCAATTCAAAAGGAACACAAGAGTAGAAAATGAGAAAGAGTAATTAAGTAAGATTAGAGAAGACATGAGTTTTTGACAGGAAACAATGTTTTTCTGATTAACATAGACTGAGGTAAAGACAGTATAAGAACACAGTTACGGTTGCAGAGGTTAGTGCTATACGTCAACACTAAGAAGTTAAGCCAAGAAAACAAGATCAAAGCAAACTATGAAACTGCAATATTGAGTGTTCTGCTTTGTGATTATAACAATAACTTACGATTTTTTTTTGTTATATTAATGTTCAGATGGATAACTGGCAGTGTTATAAGCAAAAAAAAGGGTAGTGCTTCAACCTCATAGGAAAAGGAATTAATAGCATCTCAAAGCCTGTGGGCAATCTTGATAAAACTGTTGACTTACTAAATGGAAAACTTTAGCCTTTTAAAGCATATGTAGTCTATCAGTGAAAACAAATCTCAAATCATTATGTTAAACATGATACATGAGACAGCATCACAGTGAAAACTGTATCAAACTCAAAGGAAGAATCTTACAAAATTTCAAAACCAAAATATAGAAAAATACCACTTTCGTTAGTTGTGACAAGTTGGGTAAAACCATTTGTCAAACCAAGGGCATCCCACGGAACTGAAAAAAACTGTTTCAATGAGAAGTTCCTGTCCTCCATGCAGCTACTATTCCTGCTGTTATCAACCAAATAGGCAAAGAAAAAAACAATCAAACAAACAAAAAAGCCCCCACACAAGTATATTTTGGAGATAAGCCAAGTGACTCAGGAAGAGAAGCTAAAGAGTACAGAGGATGCCAAAGCCACTTTTTTATGACCCTTAGAACACAATCAAGATCAGTTCAAATCATTACAGATTCCACCACTGAGCTCACCAAAGGGCATCACAAGAAGAATGTTAAGTTTACGGTTTTCCTTCCCAACCTAACATAATACAGTCACTCAGCTTTGTGACATACTGTAGACAAGGTATCAAGGTATGTTGCTATAATGATCAGAAAGCATTAGTAAGAAGTGCAGTATGGGTGACAGACACTAAGTTTGGCCCCATGCCAAATGTTTTAACCCTGAATGCAGCATGGAGTGCTTTTTCCTTTTCTTTTTCCCACTTTTATTTTTCTTTATTTTCAACCCTGAAATAAAGTGACCACAACATCTAGAGGAACAAAGACAGGAAAAAAAATTAACCCTTTCAGAAAAGCTTTCACATCTCAAATAATAGCAAAATATGTCTCACACAAAGCATTTTAGAGGACCTGACAAATACATAACAATGCAGTACACTCTATTAGGCTTCCACAAGTGACAGCAAAGAAGGAGAGGAAAAGTGTTCCTTACATCAGTGTCTCTCCTCTCAGAAGGCTGATCCTTTGCTTTCTAAAGGCAGTTATACCTGCTTATCACTACTTAAGCAAAGAAAATATCTATTCTAACTTGCACATCTGTCTCCCTACAACAAAAACAGATTTAATATGCGCTGTTTCCTATAACAGTGCACAGAATGACTTAAAAATAAATATGGCTCTATCTGGAAAAAAATAATTTATCAAGATTATGCAAAATTTTGTTTGGTTTTAACATTTCACAGCTATGTAGGTTGCTCATGCAAAAAAATTCATAAATTGAAAGAGCAAGTGTCACAATTCAAGCAGTTCTGAGGTTTAGTTTGCAAATGTGTCCCCTATTAGAGAGGACTGGACACAACTACCAGGCAGAGGATGAATGCAGTGTGCAGACACACAGCTATTCCCATACAGCACCAGAAGATGTATATCTTGTCTTCTTCTCAACTGATTAATCTGAACCTACTGGAAAATGCAAAGTGCAATTCTTTTCTTTTTCATTTTAATCCTTCTCTGGTTCCACACCCTCCACAGACTTTTTCTTACACAGACTTCTTTTTCCACACACTCACCAAAAGACAGAGACATGTATCAGATCTGATTTATAACTACACAACTCTTCTTTCACACCATTTCCACTAATACAGAAACACCAGCAGAGAAAACAGATCAGATTCCTTTTGCCTAGAGAACACTGATGTACACAGCATTCAAATCAGTGCAAATTATTACAAACTTCTCCAGAATCTCACATGTGAAGCTCACTCTTCCACACTTTTTCTTCAGTTTGCAACAAAGGGCAAAGTCCAATTAACAGAGCACAATTCTATCATCATTTTTGTCTCAGCAGACCATACAAAGAACACATTCCCAAGCATAAACTGCATCCACAAAAGAGACAATTACAGTCTCCCTATTTCCTTTTCTCTCCTGCAGAGTGTGGCTTCCCAGGTGATCCTTCTACTTCACATCAGTTTTCGGTATTTTAAAAGAATTATTTTCATAAAATCTTCTACAACACAGAACTCTCACCTGTTTAGGAGCGACAAATAAGGCCATTTTTCCTTGGATATTATGTCCTTTCTAATTTCTCAGAATGCATTTATAGGTGAGCCAATAAGCAAGAACTTGGAAAAATCTCTAAGATTTTAATGTTTGCAAAGGTCTTTCTGTACCAAATTTCAAAACATCTGCCTACAAAAGGTAACTGTTTTACTGTACTAAAGGGAAAAGAAAGGAGTGAGTCAAGGCTTACATGACTGTGCCATCTTTTCTAGGAATGCATGGAATTGGTATAAACTAATTTCCTCAATTCTGCAAAAATAGAAACACTGCATTTACACCACATTTTCATTTACACTGCCTACTTCCACTTCTACAGCAATAAGTCTGAATTGTGTGATTAAATTATTTTTACCTGACACCCTACCCCCCTCAAATGCACATATTAGATTTTCCATTGGAATTTTCCATCCTGGTTATAATCATACCTCTGCAAACAATGCAGTGCAGTCACTTGAATTGAAAGAAGCCTTAGATTCCCTATGAAAATTTTCCAGGCCAAAAAAAAAAAAGTGTATATATACTTAGAGACAAGAAATAAACACAGCATTTTCTCTGACATTTGGTAGGTTTCATGTATAGCTCATTTCTCTGCTGTTGGTCAATTCCTCTGCAAGTCTAATTAAAATAGCTTATGTAATTACCCAAAGTTACAAGACACTGTTTACCAGCCACTTCCAGGCGAACTGAAATTAGCAAAAGGAAAAGCGAAGGCCCAAAGCATCTGTCTGGCAAAGTGAAAGCTTAATCAGTGCTGGAAGCATGATCGAAGCTGGCTGCATCTGGCAGTAAGATTTCTCTGACATTCCCACATCCTTCTCTGAGATTCAAGGAAATATGCACTACTTTTATCCAAAATTGTGTGGGTTCAGGGTCCTTGGCCTAAGACAATACAAACAACACTGCTTGGCTGAACAACTAGACAAATTAATGGTAGGAAGATGAAACATAGGCTGTTAGCAGAACGCAATCAAGAACTGTAATTAAGACTGTGTAATAGCTGTTTTCATATTTTTTAAACTTCTTTCCAAGAGATAACTATTGCAATCTATACTGAACTAAATGACAAATTTTAGAAGTTTAAAGAAGTGTTCAATTTTATCCTGATGTTTCTTACCAAAAACAGTATTCTTTGCAATTAAGGCTACCAAATCTACTCACCAAAAATGAGCACATACTACAGATTCAAAAGCTTTTATTTTTCTATGAATAGAACCAAGACAAGTAACTGGACACTAGAAATAGGTTGCAGTAAGATTAAATAGAAGTATGTATTCAGGACACAACAAAATAAAGGCTCTGTTTCTCTCAAAAGCCTGAGCATCAGAAAAACCTTTTACTCTTCAACACAAAACAAGATTTATCCAAGTCTACATATTTAAGGTTTACATTTTGAGATTCAATTCAAACTGCTTCCTGGCTTTTTTTAAACACAGCATGATGAAACATGGCATTAAACACAACTGCATCAGGTTCCCGTCTAAAAGGAAATGGTCTGTGTGACCTGTAAATCAAGTTTTGAAGCAAATTGTGTACAAAGAGGAAAAAGAACCCCGCAGTTACACCACTTTGACTTTTAACTTAAACATGTGCTAGTTCTGGTTTGATGATTGGCTTAATTTAAGGGCAACTTAACCTAAAAGAGTACACAGCTTTTAGGCGGATTTACCTGCTTTTAACATTTCTACTTCTAAGCAAGAGAACTGACAAAGTCATATGAAGTTATCTAACCTTATATTGAAGATCATGGCTACTTCAGGACAGTCTTAACTCAGACCTTTTCCACCATTCCTTTTCGGGGGGGG